>DF240424.1:0-117072 GCA_000507305.1 Breviolum minutum Mf 1.05b.01
TTGCCAACTAGATGCTCTCCTCAAAGGATTTGTTTGTTCATCCGAAAGGGTACCACACAAACCAAACTGGTCCTATTTAGCAGGCACCTCTTGAATCACTCACCAAGGATCCAGGTGACCAACCGTGACCCATATCCCATCCACCAAGCAACGATGCATCCTTCAGGGCAAGGGTACATATCATTGAAGTGAAGTTCGTTGCCCACTGGCAGAATGGCTTTCGAAATATCCGCAACACCTCAAGTTCCATTGAAATCCCGCACACTGGACTCACATGACGGAGTTGATAGGATATGGCAGTTTCCCAAAATGGTGGTGCCCACCAAACATGGGTTTTCCTACTAAGGATGATCATTTTGGGGTGTTTTGGGGGGTACCACCATTTAAGGAAACACCCATATCATAGACTCCTTAGTCCTGGCCCCGAAGATTCCGGATCTCGATCAGAAAAGGAAACGCCAGGCGTTTATGATCTCCCATCAGCGAAGTTTGTCTCTGGCCAAGGGATTCTAAACAAACTGTTGTGCAAAGATGGGTTTAATAGAATCAATAGAACGGTTTGTTCACTCCAAAAAGTTCAATTCCAAAATGTACTCAAACTCACCATGTTTCATATCTTTTATCGTACCAAAATTCCCCCAGCCCAACCCACCGGTTTTCCACTCGCAGGAAACTCCGGCCGAGTTGCGAACATCACCTTGGTGGAGTCCAAACCATTGGGTTTTGAAGGAGCTGAGAACTTCCCCCCGTTCAGGGAAACGAACCGTAAACCCGCAATCGGACACCCTAAACTTTTCCACATGGTGAAATGGAATCTTTTGAAGGCTCAAAAGCCTGGTGAAGTCTTGGACGAGATTGTTGGCCATTGCTTAATTAGCATGAGTGATGTTTTTGGGCATTGAGACTAAACTCCAACTTGGCGAAACATCTCTAGAAGATTGTACTACAACTCCAGAAATGCATGTCAGGTGCCATTTTAAGCTTCCAGTAAATGCCATCCATTTCATCATCTCCCATCTATTCATTTCCTATTCATTCAGGGTTTCATGGTTCAAACACCCATCTCTGCCCCCGAAAAACCCTCCAACCCTCCGGATGAACGAAAGCTTGGAAAGTTCCAGCAGTTCAACTCCGGGTTGGGGGCCCTGACTTTTCAGGAAGCGCAACATCTTCAATGACCAACTCCAGTTGGCAGCAATGTCTTAGTGAAACATGGCAAATGAGTCGAGCATTTTTTGGACCAAAGACTGAGGAATGGAACCGAATGGGGATGAGGATGAGGGGAGGTTTCAGGAACAATGAGTATCATTCTAGGGATTTTTTCATGGGTTTCTTTTGTTTTCCAGAAAAAAGATAAAGAAGGGCACGTCTCTGTCATCATCAGCCTCTGACACGAACAGAATCTTCACAATATGCCATTATACAGAATCAGTATTGTTGTACACACTCCAGTAAACTAAAGGACCATGGGAATGCACCTTTCCCCTTGGAACACTATCTATTGGAACTACATCTACTTTCATGCTGGAATTTCCATCCAAATGCAAAATACTTGGAGAGTATCAAACCGACCGAAAAAAGCCCCTTTTCTCTTTTTGGATGTGTCTCCCCTAAAAAAACTCCTATATGGAAAGCTTTGATTTTGCTAAGGAACCATTTCTGGTCGGTGGTTTTAACCCATCTGAAAAATATTAGTCAAATTGGATCATTTCCCCAAATAGGCGTGAAAATAAAAAAACTCTGAAACCAACAACCAGAACATTTCCAACCAAAAAATCCCTCATCTTGACACGAAAACCTGCCGTAACCTGCCGATGGAGAGAAGCAAGGTGCTGCTGCTGTCCATCTCTTGCGTGAAGGTCATGGGTACAAATTGCCGTGTAGCAACATCCATCCTGCGGGACGGTCCCCGGGATGGACGACCTTAAAGGTCCTAAATATGTTGTCAGTCCATCGTTACTTGGAGGATCATCCCAGTTGGTAAGTGGTTAATAACCATGGTTAGTAAGTCCCCTAAGTAAGGTTGTTCCCCTTCCCAATGGCCTTTTCATGGCTTATAAATGGGATGATCCTCCAAGTACCCTCCCTGAGACTAACATGTTCGCACCTGAAAATGGATGGTTGGAATACTAATTTCCTTTTGGGATGGCCTATTTTCAGGGACTTTGTTAGTTTTTGGGTAATTGCTGGTTAATGATGGCGTTTTGCTATTCTAGATGGATCCCCACCAATCAACCATCGATTTGATGTTCGGCCATTCCAAATATATACAGTAAATGTTTCAATTTGATTGGATGATGCTTGTGTCATTGCTGGTTCAAAAAAAACAGAACCAGTTTGAGGCCCCCTAAGTAGGGTTGTGGGATCCCTTCCAAATGGCCGTTTTATGGCTTATCAATGGGGGTGATCCTAACTACTTACAAGTCTGGGATGATCGCTCCAGTGTCTGGAGTGTTGGAGATTGATCTTCTGGACAGGCCACCCAACCAACAACCCAACCTACTCCCTAGCCAACTGAATGAATAAGGCAAAATAGATGTTTAGATGGAGTTCTAGAAATGGATTGAGGTTAGAGAGAGAGAGAAAGAGAGAGGGAGAGAGAGAGAGAGGGAACAGATGTATATATATATATATATAAACCAAACAGCATGATATGTCATATCTGTGAAAACAAAAGGGATGAGATAAACAGGTTGTAACCGGGGGTGACTTGAATAGACATCAAAATAGCTTCAAAACAACAATATGACAGCCAGCTGGTGCTGGATACTGTCAGTTGCATCTCTGCAACTACATAGAAGAAAAGAGCCATCTGGAAGACACCATGTTCTCATTTGCATTTTTTGGTAGTAGCTGATGACCATTTTGTGTCAAAACCATCCATGCACGTGTGATACACAGAAGTATCGAGCAATTACAGTAGTAGAATACATGAGACTCTACCGCACAAGAAACAATATGCAATACGTGGAAAAAAGACTGGTACCAAGAGCATAACAAAGGACGTTGAATAAGACTGGCAAAATGTTGTTGCAGAACATCAATGAACATCCAGGGCCATTAACTGAGATGAAACCAAACAGGACGTCTTTAGACAGGGAGAATCTCGACGTCATGTCCAAGGCTTTTGGATGAACGACTTGCATTTCAGATTTTGTTTCCAAGATTTGGAGAGTTGTTTTTTTTCTCCGAATCAATTTCAGCTTTTCGGGGAAACTTCACAAGTTTTCTGGCCTTCATGTCTTAGAAGTCACTTTGATGACCTTTCTGAACCATGACTTTGCAGTTGGATACATTTGTATTTATGTGCAAAGGCATGTGTTGAACCAGTTTTGGGATGACGTCTTTTCAGTTATACACTCCAGAGGACTTGCACATCCTGCCTATGAAAAGGGAAAATCATGTTCCTAACTGCCCCTGAAATTAGCAGTTTGTCAAAAATGGTGCTTGGTAACCATTTAGAACAAACGTGTTCTAGCATTCGCATGCACCACGATGGATCCCACTTGACATGAAATCATCATTGACACAGCAATGCATCAAGATTGGTCAAACCTGCCTCAAAAAACGATCGAACCTCTAAAATCGAACCCTGTTTCAGTTTCTCAAATTTCTGGGGATCCCTTTGCATCTTAAGCTTTAACCCACTTGTTGTTTCCCTTGTTTCCGGTGCTTGGACGGGTCCCCCATGGACCTGTCCTTTGTACATCTCGAAAGCCACGGCCTTTGAATGCGATTTCACCCATAAACGTTGGAAACGTCGTGGAGGCCAACCTCGTTCCCCGCAACAAAACCTCCCCCGGGTTTTAAATGGAAGACAAGAGATCTTGGGGCAACAAAACCTATCAAAATGTTGAAACAATGAAATATCATGCAATCCTGGTTAGTTCATGAGGATCTTAATCTCACGGCCTATTCTACTCACCTTTGTGACTGGGTAGTATCATACCCTATCTGGTCGCTTCACAATTGGGGCCTATTCCTGGTCACTTCTCAACACGTTTTTGTTTCGGAAGAATTTGCGGCAAGAGCTTCATCTTCCTTCCAATCCATAAATACAATTCCTCATCCTCATCAGCATCATCATCATCATCATCATCATCATCATCTTCTTCTTCTTCTTCTTCTTCTTCTTCATCTACGTCTATACAATGATCACTTGAGAACGGGTCATCACCATGACCATCATGACCAACATGAATCATCATTAATCAAATACATACATATAGATAGCGTGTCAATGTCTAAATGTGTAGGTATATACAATCCATAACCACCTTCAAGTAGCTAAGCATATATCATTTCTACAAATTTGTTCTATTTACACACGTGCGATAACAGTCTCTAACATGTGGACTTCATCGACCCATCGAAGTTCAACGATCAACGCGTCCAAGTTGCGCATGGATTGAATCACCGCGACCACGTTCCGACAAGATACTCAACCTGAACCAACGGTGACAGCTTCGCAGCTTCACAACCACACAACCCCAGGAAGCCCAACTGTCAGTTTCTCAACAAACATAGCTGGGGGGAGAGCCATGGAAAGAATCCCATGGTTTCTCTAAAACCATAAAAAAAGGTGCCATTTCTATGCAGAAATGCTGATCTTTTCCGGCCTTTTCACCATTGAGGATTCGTCCCGGATTCAAATGTTTGTGTTTTTTTGGATCCAAAAAGCTCCACCCAAAAAGTACAGAATCATCGTTTAAACGTCATGAAAGCGAGTTTTTTAAACATCATCTGCATGGGAAAAGAAAAAACTTGAACCTTTTTGAAAAGACATACATTACTCATCTAGTTGGTGGTTCCAACCCCTTTGCAAAAATATTAGTCAAATTGGATCATTTCCCCAAATAGGGGTAAAAATAAAAAATATTTGAAACCATCACCTAGTCATAGACGACCCACCCATTTTTTTGAAAACACAACAAACCTCAGATCCAAGGCACTGAAAGACACTTTCAGCCACCGTCATGGAAGTGTAGTCAAGCACTTGCCAGGCACTATATAAGAAAAGGAGCTCGGTTGGAAAGCTGCCATTCCTCAAAGGTGAATTTGCGAGTTGCACAAGGGCGTGAAACGGTTTTTTCAGCTGAAAAAAAGTGCTAAATTCTAGAGGGTATCCCCACTATAAAATCACCGTTGTTGAAAGAGTCTCTTGGTTCAATTTCCAACAACAAAAAAACTAGTTGGGGACCTTGCGAAAAAAAGTCGTCTCAACAACAAAAACGAGGTCCCCTCGTGCCTCACTTGAGATCAAAGGGATTTTCAATCCAACTATAACTGAACTTGACAGTTGAGGCATCCAAGGTTGGTAGACTTGCGGCCCTGATTTTCCCTGGATAAATTTTCTATGGGAATTTCGCTTTTGGGATGTTCCCCACGTTCATGGAGCTTGTATTTAAGACTTCAAAAAAAAACATCTTGCTGGTTGAGATGCTGCTGCACATGCCATTGATAGACCTGCAAAAATGGCAAGGTGGAGCCAGCCCTGGACTTAACTGCCCCTGAGATTGTTCCAAGATCAAAACCTCTTGCTTATCAATGAAACAAAATGATGAGAAATGGTGGAACACTCAACTGAACTTCACTGTAAATCATGTTGTGCAAAAAAGGTACATGAAAAAAAACTGTAGCTCGGGGGTATCCCCGGCCCACTAACAGTGGAAGTCAAGGTTTATAGGGGGCCCTTCATTATACAAATGAACAGATTATTATTTAAACTGTTAGTGGGTGGGGGATACCCCCAAACTATAGCATGTTCAAACTTGACATCCCTTTGAAAAAGCTCCATGTCTGGCACGGCACCTCCTTGAACGTGTGCCTCAAGGAAGCCAAATCCTGACCAAACATTGATACTTCATGATTTCCAGGTGTGTTTTTGTTGACCTTTTTTTGTTTCCTTGGCATTTTTTGCAGGTTCCAGGTTCCAGAAATTTTCGGAGGAATGTATAGCTGTAAGGTTTGAAAATTGCTGGAGAAGACTTCAACTTAGAGTTTCTTTGATCATGGAATCATGAAATCGTTAGTGCAGATAAGAAAACTATGGCAGCTTCCTCAGTTTGAAATTGATTGCCCCTCCCAAAGCATGTAAATGATAACCTTCGAAGCTTGGCTGATGGTGGTCAACTTGACTTCATCAGGTCGTATGTTGATTTCCAAAGCTCCTAGGTGTTTTCTTGCTGAAGCCTGCCAAAAAATGGGTGCTGTTGATCGGGGTTGGCCATAATCACTTGAGTTTCAACCCTGAAAAATTGGAGAAACCCTGCATCACCAGGAAACTTGCTACCTGTCAATCTTTAGGGTTGATTTTCTCATGTAACAAGGTGCTTATGGTGGACCCCCCGTCGATGAACAAAATACCTTTCAGGATACTGTGCGGACTTGTTGATTTTCCAAACGAATTGCAGTGCTTCAACCAACTGGTCAACGGTTCGGTGGGAATTTCGTCCATCAAATCCACCTGATGATGCTATACAATTTTCAGATCCATTGACGGGCATGATTTGGAGGACCATATTTGCGGTCCACAAATTCATGAGAAAAAAACAAACGGAAAAGGGAATTGAAGGGAAGGGACAACAACTGGCTTATGGTCTTCCACCTACACAGACTTCATTCCAAAAATGAATGACTTTTGATCACTCTAAAGTCACCAGTGTTTGGGGATCCCATCGTAAAAGTCTTCCCCTTCAGTTGTTCCCCACAAAGATTTATGTCAACATGTGTTTTCCCCCAAAACTTGCTGCCATCTCCCCCAAGACTTCCTCAAACTTCCACCATATTTTTTGAGGAAAAAAAAACAACCAACCTGCGAAATCCAAGTCTCTGCCAAAGGCTTGTTGATACTAAGTTCCTTCAAAACATCATATGATGGCCACGGTTGTGGCTCAAGACTCCGGAAGTTTAATTCAAAACCTCACCGGCGAGAACCGGGGAGCTGTTGTTGAGAAACGCAACCAGAAATCCGGCCGAAACGCACCAGTTGAAAGTTGGTAGTTGAAATCCCATTATTTTAACAACAAGGGTTTTGGCACCATCCAAAAGGTGGTTGATTGGGATTTCGGAACCATCAACGGTATGATTTTTTGATGCGTTTTTCGGGATCGCATAACTTCACACTATGAAGATCTGGTGAATTCATGTCATTTCTGTACCTCTTGCATGCCACAGCCTGTTGAGTTTGCCTCTGATGTTGGTCTGTTGAATAAACATGAACCAATCACATGCAAAAGTACGAGCACAAAGACGACATATCAAGATCTACAAAGCATGTTTGCATACAGATAGTTTTATGTGATATAATGCTATACTACATATGTATGAGTGTACGACCATTGGAATTACACAATTCATATGATGACCCCAAGCTATACGCCACTACTAAAATGACAGCAGTTTACTACTCTCAAGCACCATCTTAGTTTACAGCCTTTCACAGCCATCTTTTTTTTCGCGCCACCTCGAACAGTGTCCAGCAAAGATCCAAAAGGGAGACACGAGACGACCTCGCAAAAGCAAGCTGGCAATTGGAGCACGTGTTTCGGAGTGCTGATCTCCCCCAAGAATCTGAAAGTTTCAATTTCCAAGTTTGGGAAGGGGGGATCCTTAACTCATCAGCTGATCAGCTGATGACTGGAAAAAATCCAGCATTTTTTCAAGATGACACTTCTAAATCTCCAATGAAAGCCCCCTGCAAATTTGAAAACGTTAACCCCAGAATTCAAATCTTCCGAATCTTCCAATCCGAAATTTTCTGGTTGCCTCATCATAGTTTGAGGGAGAGTATAGGTCACAGCAGACATAGGCCCCACAACCAAGAAATATGTTCCCCATTGATTGGGGAGGGTTGGTATCTGAAAAAAATTGACCAAGTTTTCTCACAAAAGAAACTGCAAGGTGGCTCACGTCTTCCAAACAAAACATATCTTTCCCTTTCCAAAACATAAGGGAAACCTAATTAACTGAAGGTTTGAACCCTTTCCATCGGACCATCATTGTTGCAACTTGGAATTTCACCAAGAAGGACTCCAGGACCTCTTTTATTGGAAGCTTTCGTGCCTCCTTCTATTTATCTTCCCAAAAAATCTTCAACCACCAACGATTTTGAAACGAATGGATCGCCAAGTTTCCGTTCCATGATCCGGCACCAGCAGAATGGAAGCATGAAGGAAGCCTGACTTTATCAGCTCCCATGAACTCATGGTATGGGACGAGCAGATGATCAAGCGGATGAGCTCAACATGTCCGGGGTGAAAAGGGAGCATTTTAAATGGAAATGAATCATCTTCCAACCATCAAATTTCAGAGGATATGTTAGTTTCAGGGACAGTACATGCTTTTAATGGTTTTCCCAATTTGCTCTGGCGAATGCTTTGGTTTTTTCCCCAATTGAATGCTCTGGTATCTCTCAAAAATAAAAATAAATAGCTACTAAGTTCCAATTCTGCCAGCTATCTTGGGCGATCTTGAAAATCCGATGAAGATGAAGCGGTGTTGTTTTCTGAACAATCGAAGCCTCCATCACTGTGTGTATCAACACCATAGACCAACAAATGGTTCCTTGATAGAGATTGTGATGCCTTTCCTCCGGCATGAGTTGCTATATGTTGATGTGCCTGCACTGAAAAAACCCGCCCGCGATTCCGTGCAATTCCTCACCACCAAGAAACCCATGTAAAAGTCCAGATCGCCTAGAAGAACCCAGGAAAACCAAGGAACTTGAATCAGAACGCGGGAACTTTCTTTCTATCTTGGACTTCAAGATCAGTTGGACTTCTTAAGCTCAACTCATCGCCAGATCATTGAGAAGGGAATTGAAGGGGTATAAAAGACAAGTTCAATGAAAGTCAAAGTCCGTAAGGAAAACGAATTCGGCTATGACTCATACCCTTCAGAATGAATGTGGATGTTTTTCTTATGAACTGTAAGGACCTACTCAGAATGAAGCATTGATACCGTCAGCCTCTATCCATCCAAAATCCATGTCCCAAATCTATCTATCTTGTGGGGCCTTAAGACTTAAAAGATCTTTCAATGCACGGAGCTTCTCCAAAAAAAAACTACGCATTTCCAGCCAGAATATATGTTTGGAATCACACCTCTGTTTTTGGGGTCACTATCCATTTTTTGAAAAACAAAAATCTATTGCTATGCCTTGAGAGACACATGGTATCAATATCTCCAACGCTGCGACAAATGACATTGATCAACGCAAAAACTGTTGACCTGAAATGGAATATTCAAACCAACGTATTTGATGGAAAAAGTTGGGAAATTTTACAATATTTACCAAAAAAAACACATCAACGGGTCAGCCTTTGCCCTTCATATCGATCTTAAATCTCCATCAATACTGTTGATGGAAAAAAATCCGGCTAACCACCGTTTGGATGGTGCCAAAAACCTTGTAAAATACTGGGACAAACTACCTTTCCCTCAACTGGTTGGCCGGATTTCTGAACCATCAACAGTATCAAAAATAAACTAGTTGGAAAATATTAGTCAAAATGGGAATCTTCCCCAAATAGGGGTAAAAATAAAAAATATTTGAAACCACCAAGCAGCAACAACCAACCAGCGACTCGACCGGACCTTCCGACGAGGGAATCCATCACAATCCATCCAAGTTGCTACAGACCAACACCATGGTAGGATGGGGCTTCAAACGTACCAAGGAAGAGACACCTCTCAATGCACTTGTGGCCTTGGGCATGGCATGGACTCTCCACTTGGGCCCAAAATGAAATCCCATGGGTTGAAGATAGGATTTTCCACTAGATCCATGTGCGAGAACTCATAATTTTAACTGATAGAGGACTTGGTTTTCACCTAAGTTTTCCAAAGAATCTTTTGTTTCTTTGGCATTGCGAAACATGTACATGTTTTTATTTAAGTGGGCATTTTCTCTTTCAACAGCCACAAATCAACCAACCGGTTTTTGTTTTGCAAAAACCCAGTTCCTCAAAAAAGTGGTGCCTCTTCAGTTTGACTCTACTTTGTTAAAGGACCCTTCTCTGACCTCTGCCGGGGTCGATGTTGTGCTGACGTTTTTGGGGTCTGGTCAAGATTTCACGAGAAACTACAGTGGTATCAACCAGAAAAGATGCGGTTGCTGCTGTTTTTTCTCTTCTTGTTGTTCTTCTTGTTCTTGTTATTGTTTCTTGTTCTTGTTATTCTTATTCTTATTTTTCTTCTTCTTCTTCTTCTTCTTCTTTTCTTCTTCTTCTTCTTCTTCTTCTTCTTTCTTCTTCTTCTTCTTCTTCTTCTTATTCTTCTTCTTCTTCTTCTTCTTCTTCTTCTTCTTCTTCTTCNATGGATGGATGGATGGATGGATGGATGGATGGATGGATGGATGGATGGATGGATGGATGGATGGATGGATGGATGGATGGATGGATGGATGGATGGATGGATGGATGGATGGATGGATGGATGGGTGGATGTTGTGGATGGATGTTGTGGATGGATGTTGTGGATGGATGGAGGGACGGATTGTTGGATTGTTTGGCTTTAACATTTCCAATCAAAATCTGTTGGTACATGGGCTTCAAGAGTGAAATGAAAATTGGATCATTGGTCCACCCCACGGGTTTTACGTTCTTTCAGTGGTGACGATCATGGTGAGGAAGATTTGCCTCCATTATTCACATGGTTGATCGCATTTCTAGATTGGCAAACACCACTGCAGTAGGAAGTGCGGCCGCAACTATCCAATGCCAAGTTAACGGGTTCAGATGTTCTGTGAAAAGTGCATGGAACGACCCACCAGCTGTCTGTAAGACGCTGACCCCAAGAAATACATCTCTGGAAGGACGTCATAAGAAAACCTCATCCTCCCTAAACATTGAAAAATGATGTGCCAAGAGCAAGTTCATCCACATCTGCTCTTTGGTAGACCCACGGTGAAGGGACCAATAATCCATTATAGACCAACAACATGTTTCTTTACAGCTTTTTGGGTCTTCTCATTCTACCATCCCTGGCCTTAGCATCCTGATATAGGTGTTTTCAAAAATAGTGGTACCCCAAAATGGATGGTGAAAATAATGGAAAACCCTATGAAATTGGATGATTTGGGGAGAAAACCCCTATTTTCGGAAACATCCATATTCACCCAAGATACCCTGATTTTCTCGTTGCGACGCCACACAAAGTAGCCGACCGCTGTCGTAGGTTTGCACTTGATGAATCACATCCATGGCCCAGTCACTGACCTCGGTTCACGCGTTTTAGTCCCAGCACTAAAAAAACCCAAAAGGATTGTGGATATAGAACTACGGGGCTGCCCCAAATAGATATTAGTGTACAAACCAACAATATGCTGTTTTTCCTGACCAGTGTATTCACATGTTTGCCAACTTAAAACCACTCGAGGTAAAAACCCCTGCTGAACTTCTTCATGCATTTTGACCATGCCCACACGTCATTCAAAAGGCCAGGGTACCGGAGCGACTAAGTCGAAAACCGGGTTAAAGCCCGCGTTCCAAAGGTTGCCTGGAGGCGATCCGGGATGCCGGTGGATAGACAAAACTGCGGTTAAGAAATCTTGGCGGCAAAAAAGATCAGCAATTTTGAACCTTGATTTCCATGTCCAAAATCTAAAATAGATTCCAATTTTTTCAATCCAACAAAAAATATAACTTATGCCATTTGCTTTCCAAACAAAAAAAACACACACATCTCAAACGGATAGGGGTAGGCCCTGATATTCTTCCCCTCCTTTTCCTGTCAGAATGAGACCCGAAAACCACCGAGGCACCATTAAGATCCGGTGGCTCCAATGTACAACAGCTGGCAGTGTCGGCTTCTGGGGTGCAACTTTTCCTCAGGCATTGGAAAATTAAGGAAGGCAATCGAGACACCAGCAAGAGAGATGGTGGATTTCCGAGCGGAGTGCTTGTTTTTTTCTTGCCAGTATTTGGTCTATAGATTTCAAGATCATGGTAAATATTCCATATGTATATATATATGTTATGTATATATATATATATACGCATTTTATAAAAACATATGATACAAATATTATAATCACCTGTCACCTGCATCCGCTGGAGTGATTGTGAAAGCACCGCAGTTGGATATGTGCCATTCATGTGTATAAAGATATATATATATATAGTGGGGGTTTCTTAAAAATGGTGGNTATATGGGGGTTTCTTAAAATGGTGGGTTTCCCCAACAAACCCATGGGTTTTTCCGGCGTTCTTACTAAAAATGATCATTTTGGAGTGTGAAATGGGGGTACCACCATTTAAGGAAACACCCATATGTAGATGTATATACTCTTTTCCAACTGCTACAGGATTTTCCCGCATCAACAGTAAGTTAATACCACGACTTTGTTTCAACAACCAACAAGATGGCTACATTGCAGACCCCCATCCAGAAAGCCAACTGGAACCAATCTGGGGCACGTCTCGAAAAATCATGGGAGTCATCGAGTTTTTGGGATATGCTGCTTCAACAAAAAGTATGGTACAGTCGCAGTTTGGGGACAGCAAATTTTTTGGGTAGCTTTTTTATTCAATGATTGTCGTGAGCTTTTTGGGAAGAGTTTTGGGTTAGGTCCAATCTTGAGGAGTCCAATTCTTGATCCCTGGGAAGTCGGGGAAATTGAAAAATTTGGGAAAAACATGCTTCCATCAATGCTGTTGTTGGAAAAGGTTTCATCATTGTTCAGCGCCGAATCTTTACTTGAAAAACAAAAAGATCCCGCCTTGAAGTTTGGTTGTTACTCTTTCTCTCAAAATTGTGGAAGTAGAAGATGGCTGCATTTAAAGGGCAACTACTATTTGAAATTTAAAAAATACAGCCATGTTTCACTTCCATGATAATCAAGGAAGGATATGTTATTTGAGCGCATTTCTGTGATTTTTTCACCAGTTTTTTCCGACCATTTGGACCATCGGGCCGCTGAAAACGACTCAAATCTATCATCCAAGCTTCCCGGAGCAATAGAAATTTTCTCGATTGAAGAGTCCAGGACATGTCAATTCCCGACACGAAGCCCTGAGGCAGATCTCCCAATTTGCCTCCCCTTCTGGTGGGGAAGAAAAGTACACCACCTCAGAGCAGGGCGTTTCCAAACGCCGCCGTTTGGAAAGCTGTTGGTCACGGATGCTGTGAAAAACCGAGTTTGCATGGAAAACAACCAAAATGGGAGAGTCCCTCATTTTGCCCTCATTTTTTTTCAGTCGTCGTTTTGGATGAGTTAAAACAAATGATCACTCAGATTCAACATTTTGAAGTTATCAAATGAAGTTGATTTGCTCAGCAATTTTAGATGAACACACAGAAACAGTCAGATTTGAGCTGGTCTGACTACATGGGCCTATCCCTTCAAGAAATGTAGAAAAAAAACACCCTTTGGATGGTGCAGCGACTCCTTGAGATCTTGTCACTTGAGCAAACAGAAAAATCTCCAATGGAAAGACGATAAACATCTTGAAATCAAGTTCTCATTCAAAACCAAAGGATCCAAAAAAAAACATCCCAAATCAAAACATCCCAAATCAACATTCCAACTTTCCAATTCCTCCTTCCTTTGCGGCCACCTTTCTCTTACTTTCAGCCACCAGGGGGCCGCGTTTTCAGGCAGCGCGTCTCCCTCTGAGCCCATCTCATACAGCTTCTCATGCACGATCAAAAAGGGTGGGAACGCCTAGGCTGAAGCCGATTCACCTGGAGTCTCATTCACTGGGTTCACCAAAAGGACGTCTTTAGCTCAAGAAAAAATAGTGGCTAATGTCCCTCCAACATCCCACCAAGTATTGCAGGTATACACATGCAAAGAGATGCAGAAATTGCATAGTTACAACAACATCACAGGATTGCAACCCCACAGAGAAATCTTCAACATTGGCATTTGGAGTTTGGATGATATGGTCCTTTTAACCTCTTCTCCCCTCCACCTGAAGGACAACCGAGGACAATTCAAGCAAATGATTTCACACCCGAAAAAGCAGTGGAGGAACCCAAAACATAGATCCGATTGTTCGACATATTTTGTTGAGCCAAGACTAGATGGCACAAGTTTATTTCAGATTCCGTTCATTTGCAACAAGTGTCAGGTGAAAGCAAAAAGTTTGGCATTCCGTGCGTCTGATGTTTTCTTTTCGTCGTTGGGGGATGGACTTTGGCCACAAGTTTTGTTGCAAGTTTGAAGAGTTTTGGGATGGTGGACCGGAGAGATGATGCAGAGGACTGAGGGACTAAGGAAAGATAGAAGACACATATATATATATATACTATATACATTTGTGTATATATATATATACACATGTATATATGTGTATATATATATATATCTACATAGACAAATGGTGCAGGACAAAAACACATGTATATCCGTACACGTCTGTCCCATTAAGTACACTATCTTTACAGGCATGTGTTTAGCATGTGCGGCAGGTCCCCTTCTTTCTTCCAATACAATGGCTCTCTAACCACCCAGAGGTCTTTCAAGTGACTAAATCACTAATCCCCTGAAGGCGCAAGCGCACAAAATGCAAAATTGCAAGAAACTACTTCCAACAAATCAGAACAATCAACCAAGACATGTATGATGGTCACCATTTTTCAATTATCAGACAAAGGCAAACAAAAACATCCCCAAGACACAAACTAGACTCCCAAACTACCGGCTGCTTTGTAGGAAACATGCAAATGGCTGCGAAATTATATCAAGAAAATATTCATGACATTTCAAGTTTCAAACAGCATTGCAGGCTTATACTTATACTGTATATCCTTCCAAAAAAAAAACATGTCATTGATTGTTTTAATCCTTTCACATGCCCATTTTTTTTGGGAAACCAAGGGCGCCGTGCTCCCCTGAGTCGTTGTCCAGTTTAAGGAAATGACCACATGTGCCGGTGACCTGGAGTTGTTCGGATTTTTTTTCGGGCAAAAAAAACGGTGAAGACACGAATCCATGAATTTCGAGGCCGTTGAAACCGAAACCCAAATGAATATGTGTTGAAAAACAAAGTTGAATCTTTGACTTAGCTTTTTTACTTGGAAAGTTGTAATTAGAGACTGTTGTAGAGACTAGATAAATGAGTTGTTTTTAAAAATCCACGAGAGGGTTGTGGATCCGTTTTGCCTCGTTCACGGCAATAAGATCACAAGTCTCGAGGCATTTAGGGAGTTTGACGGCATGTCAATTTTGAGATGTAGCCTGTTGCAGGCATCACCCATAAAAATTGAAGCAACCACTCCTTCTCACACCGTCTCGAAAGAATCCATGTGATCCTCCAATGTGACCTGCAAGAAGCCTCACCTCATCCTATCTAATTGGTGCTACAATATCTCCGTCTTCCCCAACAAATGCCATGTTTTTCTAATCGATGCGGGGCAGCAAAAAAGTGCCCCCTTCGATTCTGGGAGTGCCGGGCCGGTCGAAGTGAAGTATCAAGGACATGTTCGTGGATACATTCACCAAACTTTGCCCACGCAGGCAACCATCATGCCATCCTCCTTGCCTGAGTTGTGAACCACCACCCGAGACGGCAAGGAATCAAGGGGTGGGGGGGTTGCATATGAAAGAAATTTTAGCCATTGTGAATTGATATTATTTTGACTGGTCTTTGAAAAAAAATCCTTCAAAAGCTGCAGGTTTTCCTTGTTTCAAAGCCTGGAAAATTGTAAGTGTTCATGGATCTCACGTCAGCCGAGAGGCAGGAGTGAGCTACTAGGCGACCATGTCCCTGACACTGCCAAGCCAGAGCTTTTCTGCCGGCAACACAAGTCCTAAGCTCTGGCAGCTGAAAACTCAAACTGTCGCCCAGTTAGCCAGTTGTCAAACGATATTTTTTCAAGGAAAATGCGGGAAAAACATGTTAAAACAAACTGTTGAATATCGATACCCGGGATAGCCCCCATTTAATACCAGCTTCAACTGGTGGACTTATCAACTTAAATGCCTGAAACATATTCGTGAGGTTTTCCAACAAAACAAAAACTCATCCCCCAACAAAGATTGATCATTCTCACCAATCCGCAAAAAAAAAAGGCTGGTTGAAGGAGTCCGGTTGATTGCCAGTTATGAGCTCGGCTCTGCTAAGCTCCGGCGGAGCTTTAACCAATTGGATCCCATGACGACAATCCAAGTCGTCAGGCCCCCGGTGTATTTGAAACTATCGATGCTTGAGGCTTCAGGATTCACATCGAATGCGAAACAAATGGATGTTTCCGAAAATAGGGGTACCCCAAAGTGGATGGTTTATAATGATGGAAAACCCTATTAAAATGGATGATTTGGGGGTACCACTATTTTTGGAAACATCCATTTAGAGCTCATATTAGAACATCCTTCAAGTCCTAAAGCTTGGGTCAGGAATTTGAATCGAATCAAATTCCAGCGAAAAAATCACCATTTTTCAATATAGCTGCCATCAACGGAATGAAAAAAATCTACATATCCACTGCTCCAAGCTGGTGTTCCTGGACTTACCCACCTGAGATCATCCTTTCCAAGGCTCCAAGTGAGTAACATTGCAGGGTCCACCACAGCTCAAAAATTCAGCACCACTGCGCAAGTAGTAGCCTTTTTTGTAGCGTCATTTGCAAGCAAAGCATTGAGTTAGGAATCAAGTAAAACAGAATGTATCAATTTCAAGAATAGGACTACTTGGATGATGATCATCCCATCCTTAGATGATCTGGTCGATACCCTGGTCTTCAATCACTCCGCTAATTCTCATTGACTATCCCAAGTAGCTTGTGCAAAATGGTACCATTTATCAAAGGGTCAAGGCGACAAAGATAGCTTTTTTTCCGCATTTTGTATCACCGCATCGTGGAGTTGGACTCTGCACAACAAAACTTCCCCATAGCTGGAGGAAAGATTTTTTTGTTGCTACCGACTCTGGTAAACTAACATAGCAATGGAATATCCCCAGTTTTAGTAGGAAATACATCTTCAAAGGGTTCATTTTCCATTGCTATGTTAGATTACCGGGGTGTATTAATCAGTAAGGTGCCGATCTTTTTTTTCCACAAGAAAACCCATAAAAGTTTCAGTAAAACCATTTTAGAATACTAAGAGGTCGGAGGTACCAAGCTGGGCGGAAGGACCCGCCCCGGTGGAAATCGTTTTCAAAAAGCGAATAGCTCAAAGTCTGAGTTAAAAAAATTGAAAGACTGGAATGTCAAACTATGATTCAATGATTCAGTTGAAAAAAAGATTTGACAAAGTCCCACGATTCTTCCGTTTCAGCAACATGATATACACACCCTAAAAAATTTAACATTTAGAACCCCAAAAACTTGGTGAATTTCTAGATGTTTCTTAACTTTCCCCAAGGGGGGCATTTTCAGGTGAACCATGTTAGTTTTCGGGGATGTAACACAACTCAGAACGCCTTTTGAAAAAACCTTCCAGCTTCCACCAAGAGACCGTCAGGGACAGAGAAATCTTTGCAGGAGTAGGTTGGATAAGCGTACAAAGTTCCGTAGACTCCTGGTGGCTTTTCGTTTGGATTTTTTGTGTTTCGTTTTGGGGTGCTGAAACAACTGAAGACCAAAAGAAACGAGAACTAGGAGGCGGTATGAAGGTGTTTTGGTGTGGAGATCCCATTTGAAACTTCTATAATATAAACCTTCACTTGCTATCAGCATCCTAGAGGGAGCATCACAAATCACACCTAGCCAGTGTTCAACAACATCAAAGTGCCCAAAGGAACACCCAGGAGCAAGCGTGGCAGAGACTAAAGATATCAACATGCCCGATGTCCTATGTTTTCCTGTTGGGCATGGGCCAATTCCATCATCCGTTCATATTCCAGGATGGTGGGAGATTAAAACAACACTATTTGGGGTAGTGTGAAATGGAAGACATCCTGAAAGAAAAGGAGATGTATCAAATAACAGTTGAAAATGGAAATTTTGAAGGGCGGAAATACAGATCCGATGCAGCAGTTGGGATACAGTACAAACACTGATCAACGAATGGGATAGAAACATCTGAGTAATTATACATCTATTTGGGTGTTTCCAAAAATAGGGGTACCCCAAAATGGATGGTGAAAATAATGGAAAACCCTATTAAAATGGATGGTTTGGAGGTACCACCATTTTAGGAAACCCCCATTTACTATACCATGAATATCAGCTAGTACACGTTGTCGGAAAGTCGCTCCTCCAACAAAATTGAAGTTCGGAAGTTCCCTTTAACACCTGAAACCTCGAAATGTGGAATGCCATGTTTCAAAAAAAAAACAAAGATTTCCAACAACATTCAACCAATGTCTGTTTGTTGCGGCCTGAACTTCAGGTCCCTATCTTTCAGATATCTTCCACCTTAGCGCTGGAGATAGGCACAGTCCTGTGTCAATGTCACCAGCTGCTGCAATCTGGTCTCGAACCAGTTGTGTGGAAGGTAACTGAATGGATTCCTTGGGATGTCGTACAAGACGCTGGAACGAAAAGGAACCCAACAAGAGTCAACGCAACTTCGAAGTGCGATATGTCAACCAAGACCATGTTGCCGTTAGAATTAGTGTGGTCACTGGATTTTGCTTGTTTTGGTAAAAAGTGGTAGGTAGCGTACAACAACCCAATTGGCAGATATCGGCAGTTTATGCCAGGTACACCTTTGCCACCATTTCGGGGGTTATAATATAAACGACGTACCACCATTTGCCAGAACCCGAAAGATCCATCGGAGCAGAGCATGGTAGAAAAAAACTTCTGGCGTCCCAAATCGCTCCCAAAAAGTGGATGAAATCCTGGTGGGTTTTTCAAGTGAACAAATACTAGTATTAGTTGAAACAAAATTTTAGCAGGGTGAATTGATTCATTTGCAGCAACCAACCCGGTACAACCAAGTCAAGTTGACTGTTGACTCAAGCCATCCCAATCCGTACCAGCCATCGATCATACGATCAATCACTCGATCAAATCAAGTCATACTTTGGATCTACACCCCCCGGGCCCCAGGATTCCAGTCACAACCAGGATGACATGAAACATTTTTTAATAGGGAATCTTTATGAATTCTTATAAACCTTCATTTTTCCAGAGTCTTAGTTACTGCAGGGAAATTCGCAATATCTCAATACCTGACTTCTCTCTCCCAAGCTGCGATCACCTTTGTAAGTTCATCGTTCTGATGCTCATGTTGTGCAATGGGAAAGCTTCGAAGCTCCTGTACCCGAAGCTTGGGATGAGCCCCGGGAATGCCGGGTGTTCCACCCATGCAACACCGAGGTGGGTGGAAACCCCACCCCATGGCGGGGGAGAATTTTGCCCGGTGTTTTTTTTCTCTCAGGTCAAAGAGATAGGTAATGACAGGTACTGTACTTGTTGAGAATGTGAGGGTTTATCTTTTTTTGGCATTCATCGCAAAAAATGAAAAAAAAAACATCAAGTGAAAAAATTCAAGATGATTTACGGATTGTTAAACCAATTTTTGGAGGCCATTGAGGCTAACTTAAAAATAACATCCAGGGTTGAGTTCCATCCATCACCCCTGGGCCCCTTGCTGATCCTTGGTTGATAAGGTGGGAAAAAACGTCGAATTGGCTAAGCCGCTAACCTGAGTCATCCTCTTTGGTTTTCATGACGGGATCCTGATAAATTGGCTTATGAAATAATCCATATGAGCCACAAAAAAAAAAACTTACTACTTTCCATTATACTGGTTGGTTAATAGGGATCCTTATAATTGTTTATTAAAATCCCTATATAACTGGGCAGTATAATCCCCTATATAATCCAACCAACCAGGGTATTTTTCATGGCTCATATATATATAACTGGGTAGGATTTCATCCCTTTACCCTACCAACCAGGGTGAAATGATCGTTGATAAAGGTGGAAAATGATGTTTCAAAATCTGCCAATTCAAAATCTACGTATTTCAATCTGATCCGTGGATAGATACTACTACGTACATTTTGCCCAAAAAAACTGGGTGTATTCGCCTATCTTCCGTGAAGAGTTTCTCTGATAGAGTCTTTTTTTTTGTTTGGGGGGGTGCGCATCTTTAAAAAGTAAGCTATATAACTTTTGCAGTTTGCAGCTGCTTTTTTTGCCATCGTGTTGACGTTTCAAAAATTTGGTAGGACATTTCGCGACTCGTGACTTGAGTACTCAGCCAACTCCCGTCCTTGGGAATGGACCACAACAGCATGGGCATTTGATAATCGTAGGCCACTTGCGCTGCTGCCGTACGAAAGGACTCAGTGGCAGGTCCTAGAAGTAGGCTGGCCCTTCGTGTACCTCGGCCACAAAATGGGGTGTGGTCGTTTCAAAAGATGGAGTGGTAAAAAAAAACACAACTGTGCAAATTTTAAAAAAGGGTGAAATGTTTCCATCAGGAAGGTTTCAAACAGTATTCTCACAAGACTCGCCCTTCTGTGGTGGCGGTTTTGTGGAAATTTATGTACTTTGGAGTTGGAGGTACCGACATTTTGTGTGAAGAAAAAACCACACTTCTCGTCAGAAATACGGCCATCCTCTAGAGAACTCATATGTCCCATGGCCGAATTTCCAGTTGTAAATCTCAAATCAGGTATGGTCATCAATTCAATACAAATCATATTTATACATATTCATCATTTGGATGGCTTTCCTCAAAGATGCAGCACCTTTTCCACCTTTTCCACCATCTACCTGTGAACTGTTTGAACGTCCCAAAATTTCTACCCACCGAGGGCGGGAAACTGTTGCCGCTGCCATCCGTTCGATCTTCCGAAAAGTCTCTGTAGAGTTGCACCATATTTTCTTCATTGCTTTCATCATCCATGACACAGAAGCGTGCACAGGTTTGCATGGTACCCAAGCTAATGAGACCATTGCTTAAAGCTACCTGAGTTGCCCGTTTGCGCGAAGGGAAACAAATATCCAAGGTGCTTCTCAAAGTCAAAGAGGTCAAAAGGATTGGATGATTGAAATTGTGGGGTGGGATGGGTCTTTAAAGCTTTATGACAACTTTCTGAAAACATATTCGTTTGGGTCTGCTTTCATCGACAGCACTCCTGTTTGTACAAGTTCTGTACCAAGATCTCCTGTTACCTTGTGTTGATATTCACGAAAAAAATGTAGGAACCTTGCTATGTCAGCACTCAAATGACCAAACGAAAAAATACTATGCAACTAATTCTACCAGTTGGTTAGTACAGCTTCCTATGTTTAGTCACAATAGTCCGTAGTCCTTTTTAAGCCATAAACCATGTAGTATAATGACCTATATAGATCAACTAAGCAGGATTTGTTTCGTGGCGCATCTCATTTTGGATTGAAATTGTTAGAGGGACATGTTCTTGAGAAAATGGACCAAGATTAGTATGCCATCATCAATTCTCTGAAGTGTTACACAATTTCCACGTAGACTTAAATTGTACATATGACATTTGAGCATGTCGTATGTATATATACACATATTGTCCAAACCCAAAAGATGATTGTCCAAACAAAGTATACCATGATGTTGTCCACTACAATCATGTATATACAGATTCATTTAATTTCATCCTGGAACTGGTCACCGAAGGTTCTAAGGCAACAACAAAATGGGTGATTTTTTTGCAACCCAGGTCACCGGCTTGGTCGAAATCTGACTGCTCCAATCTTTCAAGGCCTGCAAGACATGCCAGTTCATGCGATCGTCACTGAGGTTGCCGGTTAAGGACATCGTGAGCCCCACACGAATCCTCGCTGCTTCCGGCTTCGGCTGAACCACTTGTGGGGAGGGATAGGAAATTTTACCAAGGTGAAAAAAATGCTTAAAACGAAAGGCTTCCGAATGGATCTTTGTTCAATATGAAACCCTTCACTTGTTGGTTTGAGATACTTATAGGAGTAGAGTTTTCAAAGAAGTTTGAAAACTGCTAAGAGGAAAAATTGCAAGCCACCACCGGGCTGGCAAGATGTGCCAATTTTCCACCAAGCATCTCGACTGGAAGTCCACATTCAAAACCCCACTCCAAAGCATTCCTGGAAGCAGAGATTGTTGGAAAACCCAGTTGAAAAAAGTCCTTCATCCCAAGCATCAAAAGAAACTGGAAAAATAGCAAAGGTGGAAGTGCAAGGAAGAATTTGTTGACCCAAAAAGCCGAATATTTCAACAAACAAACTGACTATTATAATTTGTTTGGGGGCGAAAGGAGTTGGGTTAAGTTGTGTTTGTTTTAAAAATCATCACCCAAGATTCTCAATGTAAAAGTCCGGGTCATCTTGGCAGGTCGGTGCCGATGGTCCGACAATGTCATTCACTGGATTGCACCGCGTTCGGTTGACCAAGTAGTCAGGGCATGATGTGGCCGCAAGCACGGGCACGGCGGTTCGAGACGCCAGGATGCAAAGGATCAGCGCCAAGGGCATGGCCATTACACACGTTTACCCCGGCCCTGCCTGAAAACTATGTTGGTTAGTCATGGATTCAATGTTTTCTGTCTGCCTCAATGTTTTTGAAACTTCTACAGTTGGCATGGTTTATGCCATCAGAACTTTCCCAAGGGTTCCAGCTTCAAGAAAAACACAGAGTTGTTGTAGTAAAGAGTTCGGCATGGTTTAGCTAGCGTTTCACCTTCGATGGTTGTTTGGGGCGTCACTTCAGGGCATGGCAGCACTTTGGCGCATGCTTGCAGTGCTCGCAGCTATTGGTAACCCATTTGTGAATGGTCGCGAAAACCTGTCTTCGGAAGGCCACACCTTCTACTACTGGACCTTTGGAATGGAGGGATCTTCACCTAAAAAATGTTGCGGGAAATTGCAACTTTTGAAACACAATGGAACAAACCAGCAATGTCGCTTCCATCACCCAGCGCCATATTCGTTTTCGGTCACCCGGGTGGCGGCCATTTGGCGGCGGCACAACACGTTGCGGGCAAGGATAGGGGGAAGACCCCACAAGACTTCTGGCACCTGACCGCGTGCCGTGGTCTGAGAAGATTGGCATCTTTGGAAATGAGAGTGTCGCCCTAGAACCGAAAAAAAGAAACCCTTATGTAACTTGACTATTTGGGGATGATTTTAGAAAAATCATCTTAAATATCACATACCATGGCCTTCTGATATACTTTCAGTATCTTCGAGCCTATGTAGAAAATGTGGATAATTTGTTTAAGAGTTTAAGAAGCATCGAACAGCTGTGGTGTTTCTATCCTTTTGCTTACCAACTCCAAGGCCTTGGCCTCGGCCCGCGTTGTGGGGAGAATTTTCCCCGGAAAATCGCCGACCCTTTGGGGGGTCCCGGCCTTCACCTCGTTGCGTTGATAGCCAGATTGTAGTGGTGTAGTTAGGTGTTATATTTTGCTCACATGAAAAACCGCCTCTATCCTACTGTTGATGGTTCAGAACTCCGGCGATCACCAGTTGATATGGAAGAAATCCGGCGATCACCAGTTGATTGGGGCGTTGTAGGGTTGCGTAATTTCCCTACAGCTGTTTTGTTCAACCAAACATTGGACCATTGGGGCCTTTCTTTGTCGCTCACCTGCCCACTTTGCTGGCACTTTATGATTTGATGTTCAGCTCCCAAACAAAATTACATCACACATCCGAACGCTAGAGTTCAATCTAGAGTTTGGGTTCCTTCCATTTGAGTTGTTCAAAACTTTGTGCAATCAGAATTGCCTGAATTCCATCACGTTAAGCCTCCAAAAAATCATGTCAAAAGCCCCTGAATTGGAGGGACATGTTCATTACAAACCCTGGTCTACTGGAGGCAATATCCACAACCTTGGAAGTAGAGATGGAGGTGTGGAAGGTGCTTAGGTAACACCAACCTTAGAAAGTTGAGAAGATTGGGGGAACCTTTGAGCCATGCCACTCCAGAAAATTCATAGGATACTATACCTTGAATCTACCCTTTCAGCCCGTCCTCACCACCAGTATGACAAAAAACATGTTTAGGTCACCAGGAATCCCAGTTACTAAACCGACTCATGTAAGGCCACAAGCCAGCATCCTCAGTTGGGGGGCTTATCACATCACCAGACATGGATGAGACTCCTGAGACAGGACCAATGGATGAGACTCCGAAGACTCGCCGGGCCTGGCTTTCATCCAGCATCTCTGGCCATGGCAAGTACTCCAGGTGCTTCCATACTGCTCCTTGATGACACCATGAAGTGGATGGTTTTTTACAGGATGGTTGTGCTAAGCTGAAGCTGGAGCAGGAGGTTTCCCATAAAAAACCAATAAACAAGAGATCCACGAATCCACCAAAAAAACCTACGGAAACCGCCCCAAAAAAATAAGAAGCTTTGGGAGATAGAGATGGGGGAAATAAATATATATTTTTATACGTATTTCTCATGTTCAGGAGTATTTTAACATGTCCTGCACACTTTCAGGGCAGTCACAGTCTTTTTCAAATTCCAGCCAAGAAAGGCAACGTTTGAAGTTCGTCATGAACAGTATCAGTGCAATAGCCCAAGCAGCTTAACTAATACTAAATTATACTATTGGAATCAGTACCAAAGCCCAGTATTCAGGGTTCATCAAGCTAAAAATCCGTGTGAACTAGTGAGGAACTGATGGGCCATGGGGACAACCTCCGGGCCCACCTCCCAGGCGGAAACGCCAAGATGCTTTCGGAAGCCCAAGGATGATGGCATGGCGATGAAGGAAAGATGAACTCAGCAAGATGCATCACCACAATGATCCGTTGAACGTGTCATGAACTTCAATTCTCATGCTTGTTGTTCTTGGTTATTTCTTATCGCATCAAAACTTCAAGCTTTGATTCATAGTTCATGCATTTTCATGTTTGCCTGGAAATGTTTGTTTCAATCCTTTCCTTTAAAAGCACCAAAAAATAACTTTAAAAACTCAATCTCCAGTGCCCTGTTTCGCCTGATGTTGCACTTCTAGCGCCCACCAGCCACGCTGCAATGCATTCACATCCAACATTTTGGCGTTGGCTGTAACCAGACGTAAGGCATGTGACCACGAAGACGCTCTGGACAACGCTTGAAGCACCTTGGAAGTGAAGATGCCTTACAGGCGTACCCGCATCCTTCATTGAGAAACACACATAGTTTTTTTACCACCCCAATCATCCAACATATTTTTTGCTTGGTGTCACATTGAGGCACGGCAATAGGTTCTGAGCATACTAAAAGATATCAAGATATCTATATATAGATTCTATATAGCCTTATATAGCCATGTCTATTTGTGTACAAAAAGCCACAAATAAAAGAGGTTTCTTGTTTTAGAGATGCAAAAATCCCAGCATGAAAGGGATGTATCTGCCTTTTCGTGTTGCAAAAGTTGGTGTATTTCCGAGCTCTTCCGGCAAAAGGATGATTCCTCTCAGAATATGGGTGGTTCCACTTCCTAAGATTTCCCCACACGTAACAACTGCACTAGACATTTACTGTCAATGGACATCTGATCAAGGAAGAGGAATCAGGACCTTTTGTACCTATTCACCTATTCAAAAAGAAAAACACTCCATCTCCATCTTCACCATTCTTCCAACATCCCCCCCATCCCATCCATCAACTCAAACCCCTGCTTTATCCCATCCCCCTCAACTCATCTTAATTTTGCGGGAAAAGGCACTGTATCCAACACTGGTAAGTCTGCTTCTCCACACCATCTCATCTCTTCAAAGACCTCTAAAGTTCCAGGCCAATTGGCCACAGCAAAGCTCTGACACCGCAGCATCCGCACCGGCGGATTTTCGAGATTTACGACTCGAAGAAGTGACAAAGCCTCCTCCCAGAAGTGACAATGCTGCGAAGCACTGGCAGAAGCCAAATAACTTGAAGAATCCTGAAAATCACTGGAAGCTTCAAATTTGTGTTTCTTTTTTTTGTGTATGTGATGTATGTGTATGTTTTTCTTCGCACAACAAAGTTAAAAGGCAGACATTATACTGTCAAAGAAGTTCCAAGTACAAATAACAAGCCAAAACTCCAAATTCTTATGAAAGTCTCTGGTACAGCGTTCATGACCTCCATCCATCGCAATAAGGATAAACACTGCTGCCATTGGAAGGCTTTTTCACAGGCCCAAAGTGTCGCATTGAAGCTCACTACATCTGCATCCTTCAAGTGTAACGGACAAAGGTCGAATATTTTCCCGGAAATGACTGGTAGGCAGTAGGGTTTGACCCCTGATATCAACTTATATAAGTAGCTGGGGTACTTGGAGGATCATCCCACTTGGTAAGTGGTTAGTAACCCCCATTTATAGGCCATGTAAGCCATTTGGAAGGGGAACAACCCTACTTAGGTGACTTACTAACCATGGTTGCTAACCACTTACTAAATGGGATGATCCTCCAAGTATGGGTCACACTTCAACTGACAAAGAGATTGATTTTCGGCCTGTAAAGGTTGATGCATGAAACTGTGGCGTTCTCTCATCCACCTCGTCTTCTTCTAGGCTAAAAATCCCAAAACACACACTGACCACCAAAGAAAGATCTCTTTTCACCAAACTCTTTTTCACCCCAAACA
Organism: Breviolum minutum Mf 1.05b.01; assembly: GCA_000507305.1. Taxonomy (NCBI): domain Eukaryota; class Dinophyceae; order Suessiales; family Symbiodiniaceae; genus Breviolum; species Breviolum minutum. Next base: position 26,427 of record DF240424.1, read on the forward strand.
CTCAGTTCACCCCAAACAATCAGTTCTTCATCAACCTACACTAGTTGGTGGTTTTAGTCAAATTGGATCATTTCCCCAAATAGGGATGAAAATAAAAAAATATTTGAAACCACCACCCAGTACGATTTTACACCCCCCCCACATCCCAACAAAAGCACCTTCGATTCCACCATCTGATTCAAGATCATCATGGCCCTCTGCCACTGCTGTGCTGAACCCAAAACACCAACGACACCATTCATCATCTCAGAGCTCGTCACGGCCGTTGCCGCCACCGCCAAGTGCAGTGCATGTGGCCAAAGCTGTTGACGTTGTTGAAAGGCTTGGAAGATGGCAGAAAGGCTGATGGCATCTGGCACCAAACGCCAAAGATCCAGGCTTCCAAGGAGTTGTAGAGATAAGTCCTTGGAATTTTGAGATGAAATGGGAGAAAGAGGTGGGGAAATTTAGAAAAGTGATCATAACAAAAACAAGAATTCAGAAAATACAGTGATGTAAGATGTACTCCAAGGCATGTTTCCCAACGCTTTCGGAAAGGATTGGATTCATGATGATTCATGTGCCATTAGCTTTTCAAGCATGCATTTGTGTTGCTTTGTTATACATACCTAGAGTCCCACTGTGAAGCTTTCGCACACGCAGCAATCACTGAATTCATCATGAAGAGCTCAGCATTATCGGCGTTTCCAGTGACCTGATCAGGCGTAAACTCATGACCGGGTGGAATGATCAGAAGCAAAAAATATCAGGGTTGAAAAGGGTGGCTTCCCATGTTTTGGACTAAGGAGATTAGTCATCAAGTCACCAAGTTGTGGAGGATCCTGGAAGAGACCCCCTGAATCCCCGGGCAGGCAGAGTGATTGAAACGACCTGACGTCGTTTCACGTCCGACCCCCAGGGATCGACAACGGATCCTCATTCACAGCATTCACTGGTTCCTGATATGTTCAGGGCTAGGCAGGCTTGAATGAGCTGTTCCCTCCACCCATGCACATCATTCCGACTCCCAACCAGTCTTTCATGAAGTGGCCATAACTCAACTTTATGGGAGGTCTTTGCCTTATTCGCTATTTAGTTGTATACATACATATGTTACATATGTGCATACACATATATAATTATGTATATCTTGCTTTTTTTTTCGGGCATCTTCCAAATTTTCGGAGCCAATATTGATCACATCATTAGGCAACCAACCCCCGGCCCCCCCCACGGCCTTGCCACGCATCAGGTCGATCGCTTCCCGCCACAAGACGCCTTGTACCAAGCCGCTCAAAACGGCCACACAGCCGTAGCTGTCCAACCCTTCGCCTTTCCGAAGGTGGCGAAGGTGTTGAAGGATGAGATGAAAGCAGGAGATTTGTGATTAAAATAAGTCGAAGTTGTTTATCATACCCTAGTCACACCCTAGTCATACCTAGTCTTAAGTGTGCATTTCAAACACCATGGAACTGGTGTTCATTAAGACTTCTTCGATAGCTTCATTTGGCAATCAGACTCTCAATGCTTAGCCATCCCAAGCAGCTGGCGTGTTGCTTCCCAACATCCTCAAGTCAAAACCTTTCAAAATTGCCATTTTTGGCGCGCAAGAATCTCACTTGGAAATGTGGAGAAACAACATACTAATGTAGGTGACGCTCCTATTGATGTGATCACCCACTTAAACGAGTTTCCAGGTTTTCTGCACCAATTGCACCCCCCCTAAAAAAAACATGGGATGATGGTGTCAGCAATTCTTGAGTTTCCTTCGCGAAAATCCCCACCTGGGGGTCCATGTTGATGCAAGACATAGGCCAGTTGCAGTTGCCATTGTGATGCGTAGGCCAATGCGCTGAGCACTGCGTTGGATGTCACTCTGTCTGGAGCAGCACCGCCAGCATACCCTTCTAGCAAGGCCTGGGTCGAAGACTGTTCGGATGTTGTGATTGAGATTTTTCATACTGTTGATGGTTCAGAAATCCGGCTAACCAGTTGATAGGTAGTTATCCCATTATTTACAAGGTTTTATACATCCCAGGTGGTGCAGGATTTCTTCCATCAACAGTAGCAGACTTATATATGCATATAACGTGCATGCCTGGAACCCAAATGACCCCTTTTTCTGGGGGGTTGACCTTCAATTTTATGGGTTGAATCTTCCAAAACATGGGTCATTTGGGTTCTAGGTAAGTGAAGGTAAGTACTGGATGCCCTTTTTGGTTTTGAAATGTCAACCCCCCATGCTGTTTAAATTGGAGGAGATACCGGGATACCACTTTAGTAGCAATATATCACTTTTCTAGGTTACCCCTCGAATTCAACAAGCAAAGGTTTATTGATCCGGGGTGGATATTACAATAGAATCATACTCTGACAAGTTTGATTGGAAAATCCACGCCAACAAAAGTTTAAAAGAAAATCCTCAAACCCAAACAAAAGCCCCTCAGAAATCCAAAATCCAAGAAGCCTACCAGTTGAAAAAATTCTGCTACCACAGCCCTTCAAAGACCCCATAGCTCACGGCTTACTTAGTCATTTGATCCGCGTCACCACTGCACGTTGCCATTGGTTTGCACGACCACAAGCGCTGATGGCCGCGCCGCGACCCAAAACGTCGGCGTTTTGGAGGAGAGCCAAGGCTGTAGGCCAAGCAATTGACCTTGGTGACATTCCCACGGATCCAAGGGTCCTGAGCTTAACTGAATTTCTACAGGTATACCACGGGCGGCATACTTATTTAACCAGGGATGCTTCATGTACTTGTGTTTTTTTTTGAGATGATTTGAAAAAAATGAAAATGTGATGATGTGATTGATGTGATGGATATGCACCAAAAAATGTTTGAGGCTGGACAAAAAGTTTTGAAAATTCGTCTTCGTAGAGCCTAATGTGCTTGAAAATATATGCTTGGTACTTGATAGTAGCAAAAGTACTATATTCAACAAAACAAGATCAGTACATCATACGCAAAAAAAAATTCACATATATTTACATGAGGAGATGTCCAAAAAAACTATGAAGTTCAATCGTTACCTAAACGATCAAAAGTTGGATTTCTCGGTCGGTGAACGACTCAACTAGAGTTTCAGTTTCAGAAAGTTGTAGCCCAGGTGCTCCGCACACGCACTGATAAGCCTCAGATTTCACACATTTTTGTTCGGCTCCGAAAAACTCTCGGCGATTCAAAAATGGAGAGAAGTGTCCCAGTAAGTTGTCCTTGATGTACCCAAGGACTCACTCAGTAGGCACCAGGTTTGGCAACGTGTCCAGGAAAAAAAACAAAAACCACAAAAATCGGAGAGAAAAAAAACATCAATCTTACTGAGGTATTGACACAGGAACAAAACGACTCACTTAGGGGAAACCACAAAACGACTCACTTAGGTCACCCCCATTGACATGTTATGTATGTATATATAAATATATACTTATATAAACATATCCTCTAAAATTGCAGCCCAACTAATATCCAGCTGCGCACCCTGTTGACTTCATGCCGAAAAAACCCAAGCAACGTGTTGAAACTGGATGCATTTGGATTGACTCGTGCTCTTCTCATCTCCTGGAAAAACTCGAGGATGAAACCAGTCCATGAAAAGCTCATGAAACAACCCGGGTGTTCACCCGGTATGAACAAAGGAGTGATGAAAAATCGGGATGTCTTAAAATTGCATGATGGACAAAAAATCACGACATGATCTATTCTACTTGCAAAATCTTTCTGGCGTCGCTGCGGCTAATTAACAAGTGGCGATGGAACTGAAGCCGCCCTCCAGAATAAAAGATTCGCCAACATCATCTTCCCCATGACAAATCTCCACCAAAATACACGGGATGAGAATTTTCCCAAATGATCCCAAGTGTGTGTACGTGTGTGTGTGTGTGCTGTGATTAAAACTAATCATAGGATACCTATCTCCAGCTATGTACTATATTGTATATGTCATGTATATATATAAATATATATGTGCTCACACCCCCCCATGATCCACCCCAAGGATGGTCCATCAGTGTTACAAAGTGTATGGGTGAAACTTCATAAAGATCTACAAGGATCAAGAAAGGGTTGGAGTGAGCATAGCTTAACACAAACACAAAAAATGTCTTCATGCTGGTACAACCATAAAATGTGTCTGTGCCTGTACATGCTAGAAAACTTGTAAGCTGCAAAGTCAGTGACGCCCACATATCGCAAGTTGACTTTTTCCTTGCTCACGGCGCCAGAAAATCCAGCCAAATGGTCTTAGCGTGCAACGAATGCATGTGCCATACTAACACTTCAGAAGTCATATGTAGTCAACAATCAGCAAAGGTTACCAATGGATAAAAGTAGACAGCTTCGATCAAGTTTGTTTGTAGACAGTGAAGCATAGTGATTGCACTTCCGAAGTGGCAAGCTCAGCAAAGGTTATTAATGGCTAAAAAAGACAGCTTCAATCAAGTTTGTTTGTAGACAGTGAAGAATAGTGATTGGACTTGAGAAGTGGCAGGCTCAGCTAAGGCTATTAATGGATAAAAGTAGACAGCTTCAATCAAGTTTGTTTGTAGACAGTGAAGAATAGTAATTGGACTTCCGAAGTGGCAGGCTGAAGAAAAAAGCACTTAACCAGAAGAGTGTCTCACACACTCTGTGGGGTGCCTGGAATGACAAGCAATTCAGGGGAGGTACGTGGCCCAAACGCCTCAGACGGCGTTACTGGAATCATCTGTCCAAACTCAGTAGGTGGTGTGACTGGAGGTGGGTAAGGAGGTGTTCGCGGCGGCGTCCTTGAACGGTCTCTCACTTCCTGCCAAACCGGATGATCTGGAGCTGGAAGAATCCGCAATGACCTAAGATGAAGGCGTACAAAGGATTCAAGAAACAAGACTGACATAGAAGGACATGCAGCAGGCCAGCGTATGCTTTCACCAAGATGCTCCCAGAAGTCGTCCTGGAAAGTTTGGTCCATAAAACTGTCCGGCCTCAAAGTGCGAAGCTTGAACCACACAAGGTCGCAACGCAATACATTTGAAGACAAGGCTGAGATACGGACATTGGAGCCTCAAGACAAATTTTCTTCGGCTTCGCCGCAGCACACGGACAAGGGACCAGTGGCATAGGTAAGGAAAAAACAACAGCAGAAGGATGTCAACAAAGAAATGGCTGCCAGCAGATTTCAAAGATAGCAAGATACCACATTAGCTAAGACCACCGCCTCCCAGCCAGACTGCTGAGGGAACGCATCCACCCATCCTGGTTCTTGTGCCAATATGTCCACTGGGCAGCACGGATTTTTCGGATGAGCACTGGCGAGGCAACCTTGCGAGATGCGTACTTGAGATACGCCCTCAAATGCTGCCAAAACCTGTCAATGATCTGTGTTCCGGACTTGACCTGTACACTTTTGCCACATGGGAGTTTGTGTTTATACACTTTGGTGTAGTGCCGCTTCACCCAGATGTACTTGCCACCCTGCAGGATCTTCTTCTTCTTGTGGATGACATTGTAGTGCGCATGCTTGTAGGTGGATCATGGGGGGGGGATGACCATATATATACACACATATATTGTGGCATAATATGGAGAAAGAGAGAGAGGAAGGGGTACTATTACTATGCTACTTTGCTACTATACTGGGCCAACTACTACCATGCTACTACTGAGTAGTTACATAAAAGGTTCATTTTTCGGTACCAAAATGTGCGAATCCCAAATTTGGTCAGCCTCAGAAACCCAAACTTCACGGTCCTTTCCAGGTCCAACTTGGAAGTCAGTTTGGTTCAGTATGTTCATGTAATTTCATGTTTGATGTTATAAAAGAACGTGTAAAATGTGCTCTAGGACATTTGGATGTTGGAGATGATGTTCATCCAAATTCTTGAAATGTAACCTAACAAGAACCAGGGAACCGCGGAATCATCACGAACTCCTTCTTGTAGCCATGAGTTGCATACCCCCTTGCACCCTCTCCTCCAGACCATGAAGCCCAACGTTCCAGCATGCTCCCTTGGAAAACGGCCACGAGATTTTTGACCGTCCATGATGTCCCGAGGAAAATGAATCCAAGCTTTACCCTTTTTTTAAGACCATCCTCTGCAATCTGGCTTTAAAAACACCAAAAGGAATCAGGAGTTGTTGGAGAAATTTTCAAAACTTGCAGGATTTTTTCAAGTTTTGCAATTGAGTGGGTTCAAAATCCATCCATCCATTCATCCAACCATCCAACCATCCATCCAACCTCCTCTCCAATCCTCCCCAATGTATGTGGCCTTCTGGCAGGCTGATAAGGCTGCATTCCAGCAAATGGTGTCTAACCTACAATGAAGATGAGCAGGGCTCAAATATGCAAGCAGGGAAGGGGTATCTACCCTTCAGGATGAATGTTTTGTTAGGATTTGAAAATCTTCTCCATATCCAAAGTGCACCCTTTTGAAGAAATGAAACGGACCCCCTTCAGCTTTCCTCACAAGTAGGTTAAAGTACATATAAACAACTCTAACCTTCCAAAATCATCTCATCTCAAACACCAAACAGCCCGGTGGTTGCACAGTTCCCTCCACCCCCCCGCCTGCCGACACCGGAAACCACGTGGTTTCCGAAGAGATCCAAGGCCTCTGACCATGCGGAGCTCTCGCGCAAGGCGACCTCACCCAACAAATCGCATCCACTTCAGCCCGATGTTTCAAAGCTCAGTTGAGTTTTTGAGATGGTTGAGGTGGTTTCAGTATTTGGATGGTTGAGGTTTTTTGAATGGTTTTTTGGGTTGAGCTTTTTGGATGGTTTTTTGGGGAGATATTTTTCAGTACTTGGTGGTTGAGGTGGTTGAACCAACCCTTGTTGAAAAAATGTCCGCAACGTCAAATGTTGGATCCATCTTCCCAAAGGTTTTGGGCCACCACCGAGTTTTTTGAGGTCCAAATCTTTCTGAACTCTTTTCGGTTTTGGGGGATGAAATTGGATGAGGGAGGTGGATTTTTAAAAAAATGCAAAAAAAATGCGCATGTTTACCCTTCCAGGAAACTACGAGTTCCAAAAATAGTCCATTTCCAAATAGAGAAAATCTTGAACATCATCAACTTGCAATGGTGCCGGCTGGTAGGGGTACTTATGTTAGTTCCTAACATTGTGGGATGTTACACAAACGTATCCGATCAACTCGGTAAGCTGGATTTTGTCCCATTTTTCCCCAAACAGGTTTAGCTGTGAGGTTCTATCTTAGAAAAAAAGAGACTGGACACGCTGGTGGGCGCGCTGGGCTTGGTTGGGCGCGGATTTGGCCCTGCTGGGCGCGCTGGGCTGGGTTGGGCGTGGTGTTGGGCGCGCTGGGCGCGCTGGCTGGGTTGGGCGTGGTGTTGGGCGTGGGGTTTGGCTGTGCTGGGCGCGCTGGCGTAGGGTTTGGCCGTGCTGGGCGCGCTGCGCTGGGTTGGGCGTGGGGTTGGGCTTCTGCGGTCACTGTATTTAGCAGCAGCAATGCCATCAACAAGCAAACTACTCAAAACACCGAACTTAAGGGTAAAGAGCGGCCAATCATGAACAGCAAGAGTTGAAGAGCTCAGGCTGTATGCTGTAACTGTGGTTCTGGTTGTTTTTTTTGATGTTTGCTCGATTTTTTGCAAAACTTCTCAGCAACCCTGCAGCAGCAGGGGGGGCAGGACGGACAATAAATGCAAAGTTGACTCTCCATTCTTGAAAAAAAATCATTGGCTTTTGACTGGAGCTTTTGACATCAATCATTGGCTTGTTCTCAGTTGTCAGCAGTTTGCTAAACAAAACGCGGACATACCATATCAATATATATCATGCCAAGTGCTGGTACGGATCGTGGTGTTTTCCTGCTTGCGACAACCATACCATGAAATATCGCTTCGGATTTTGCAGATAAGGCGTTAAAATGATATGTATCTGACATGTATCTGTTTTTCACTTCGAACTGTTAGTCAAACCATGCGACTAGTTGCAAGTGTGGTACTTGGGACACCAAAAGCGGCAACCATGACGACCATTGCCAGCAGCAACAGCAAGAAGAAGGACGACAACAAGAACCACCACCACCAGCAACAACAAGTGCAAACTTTAGATTTTGCTTTAGAACCCAGGCTGTATGTTTTACTTTGGTTTTGGTTCGATCTTTCCCCAAACAGGTTTACCTGTGGGGTTCTATCTTAGAAAAAAAGTGACTGGACACGCTGGTGGTCGCGCTGGGTCGGGTTGGGCGTGGATTTGGCTCTGCTGGGCGCGCTGAACTGTGTTGGGGCGTGGGATTTGGCCATGCTGGCCGTGCTGGGCTGGGTTGAGCAAGATTGTTGTGAGTGTATTTTGATTTAATTGTTTAATTGATTTACTTGTACTGTTTGGGGTCTATGCTGGTATCATTTCTTAGCCCAAATCAAATCCTAGGAATCACACCTTACGTTGCCACGTTTGGGTAGAGGTGCAAAGAGATGTCCGTTTTGCAAGAGTGAAGGGGGCACTGATATAGCCTCCAGTTATTTCTTGGTTGACAGCAGTAGAATCCTATGATTTGGTAATCAAAAGGACTTGGAATCCTATCTGTTCAAAGCTGCAAGCGCTCGAGATGAGAATTCTATGGCTGGAGATTCTAACCGAACATCTCCACCAAGGTGGATGTCTGAAATCTTTCGTCATTAACTCTTGTAACTGTACCGAAATGAGCAAGTCTGACGTGATGCACTCATCATGGATACATTGAACAAAGCTCAAGTCATGAATGCTTTCCATTTCATCCCCTTTAACTCAACTCACCAAAACAAAAACAGGGCTTCTAGAGGTCATTTTTTAAACCGGGAAGATATATTTCCCTACGAACCCCCCCCCCAAAACTTCACGGGTTTCGCCTTATATTAAAAACCCTGAAACAAAAAATCTTCCATTTGTGATTTCCAATTGGAAGGGGAACAACCACAGTTAGGGGACTTCCTAACCATGATTATTAACCTACTTATTAAATGGGATGATCTCCAAGTTCTATTTTGGGGGGGAGGTTTCCCCTCCAAATTTGCCGCCTTTCCGCCAACAAAACAAGACACCAGCAGCCCCGTGATGCGTCGCAGGCGGCGTAACTCGTTGCCATCTCTTTGGATGGAGCTCAACAGCTTGGCGTAGCCTCAAAGTCGACCCCCTTCACTTTGGGGGGAGAATCCGACCGAATGTCATGGCTGATGTTTAACGGCTGTTTCCTGAAAAATGGTGGGTTTCCCCCCCAAAAAAAAACACCCCAAAAGTAGTAGGAAAACCCATGGGTTTGTTGGGGAAACCCACCATTTTAGGAATTTAATCATACATCCGAAAACCTGAATTAAAGATATTTTGGTTGGGATTCCCTTACTAAACCACAATACTTGGATGGAGGTTGAGCAACAATATTTCCATATTCATGTATGGTATATTGACCTACGTTTGCTTGAGTTTTTATGGTAAATTAGCTAAATTGCCCTCCTTGAAACTAAGATAGCCCCTGAAATTGGGGCCGGGCCCAATTCCAGGAAAGGATCATCTTCCAACCATCGTTTTTTTCAGGGGCGAAAATCTTAGTTTCAGGTAGGGGAAATTGATATCATCTGGACTTCCCTTTGACGGCTCGGAAATCCGGCGATTTCACCTGGGATGCAAAAAAAAACCTGGGAAATCATGGGATAAACTACCAAGCTCAACTGGTGCAACCGTCGGATTTCTGGTTGCCATCAACAGTATGGATGCAGCGATGGACCTTCAGTGAGACTTCAGAACTCCTTATTTTGAGTGATAATCTGGTCTATTTTGTCTTGGTATCGATGCGGATGCGAGGATGCGGATGAAATTTCACCGAACGGTTCAAGTGGGACAAAAAACTCTGCAGATGCTGACGCTAGGGCATGATATACTTGAAGAATTTCAGTGGCAGTATGGTCTAATGGTAAACCACTTGTGATCTTGCATGATGTATACGTAAACTCCAAATTAAGACCTTAGATACAAGTACTTACCTTCTACTTGAATAATCTTCTGTATTCAGATACTACTACATACAACCGAAGTATTCACATTCACATTGCAAAGCTGTCCAAGCCGCGCCCGAATCGCATGGTTTCTCCTCATTATCACCGTGCCATCGCCAGCATGAGGTGACCAACGACTCCTGCCAGGTGATCTGCCAGCCATTTTTTCTGGGGGAAAATCCCATGTCCCACAAGGGGTCTCCTCGCAAAATAGTCCCATCTTTCAGGAAGAACGTCAACTCTAAACTGTTTTTTGCTTGTGGACATGGTTATATATTTGATTTCAACAAGGGTGCTTGTGGATAGGTCGGAAAATACAAAATCATCCATGAAATCATCCTAGTCCACGATGTATAAACTCTAAACATCTGTAAACCTGGCAAAAACAAATGGCGACGGCATCCTGGCATTTCTGTACACTTCCTGAGGCGTTTTTCTCATTGACAGAACAGAGGATCGAGATTCCTTACTTAAACTAGTAACTAGTATTCAATATTCGCAATGTTGCCAAAAACCTTCCAAACACCACACAACCAGTCTCTTGGTCTTTCCTATTCCATGAAAATGACAGGACTGCCCTCCTGATCATCCTTCCTTCGCCAATGGAAGCATGGCGTTCGCATGGGATGCGTCCAAACTTACAGGCTTGAAGTTTGTTTCAATGTTCAATCTATCTCGGTGAAAATACGAAGATGTTCAGCCCATAAAATCTCTCCAAAAAAAATTGAGGGGGTCACTTACCTTTTTCAACCCTGATTGAAAAAAAAACCAAAAAAACGACCTTTCGAAGTCCAATTCACCTATTCTAGACATACATCAAAAAACCACCAGGAAAGGTGGAGATGTTTTGAGTCATTTGCTTCTCACGCTGCCCGCTTCGCTCAATTTGCATCGTTTTTTTTTGCGAGTCTTTCCATCCTTGAAGCTCATATTTGAAAACCCTCAAGCATCCAGGGCGATCTTACAGCCCAGCCCGCGCTAAATCATCGCCTTTATTGGCAAACTTTGCTTCAAGAAAGGTTCATGATTTGGTAATCCTTTCATGTCCAGAAAATTCACAACCCCAAAAAAAACGGCAGGCACCGGGCACCGTATATATATATACCTGAAAGAGGCAGCAACAGTCAAAATCCAGCTGCAATCTGCAGTATTTTTTGAATTCAGCGGTTGCCAGTCCCTTTTGAACTGGCATGGGGGTTCTGGATCAAATCTTTGTCAATCCAAACCTAGTGGACGTCACAACAAATTTTTGTAGGTCGGGGATATGATTTGGCTCCTGTGCAAAGATTTCATCAATACAAATTGGGAATAGATACAGTATACCTTTGGGTTGTCCTCCTTCCCAGTAATAGTCACCACCTGGACTATTACATGTTTAGTAAGGGGATTCCGGACTAAACCTTCATTTGTCACTACTACTCAGTTCCGAGAGATAACCCAAAACAGCAGCATATCATCACTGGAGGAATACATAGAATCCCTCCAAGAACTGGGAGTGGAAACTGGATGAATAGAAGTGAAACTTATTCTTCAAAAATGATCCAATTCCACTTCGATCAGTATTTCATACATGATGCCATCATGAGACTTCCAACAGCCCCGGGAGGTAAGGAGTCGATCTTCAACTTCCATGTTGTTTTGCTGGAGTGTGATCTTGATGGAAGGGTGTTTTCCACAGGATTTCTGAAGCATCAGTCTGCCATTAGCTATTTCCACAGTTTCCAACCAACGTAGAATTCCCTCATATAATTGGGGGGTTCATATAGTTTCCAAAAGGAATATCATAACTTTCGGAAAGAAATGGTATCTTCACACCAGCCCTGTTAATCCAAAGGACTCAGGACTGAATAAAGCCATCCAAGCCTCACCAGGAGATAGGTGTGGAAACCCGGGAAAAAAAAACTTGGAAAGCTAGCGTCAGAGCAAGACACATTGTTGATATGCCTCGTAGGATGAATTATCATCATTGGAAAGAGATTCTACCAGTTCGGAAGTTCTGCTAAAAACCCAACTTTTTTTTTCGTGGTGATACTTAGCTGGTTTACCATGGAGAAAAAAAAACTGAACTCCACTGGAATTTTCTACCAGTTCTTTTTCGATATTGCGGCCGTCCCTAATATTGAAGCACACCCACATACAGTACACAGTTGTTGGGTGGTTCGCACCAGGCTGTGCTGGTTACGGGTGTTTTTTTGTTCTAGTGGGTTCTCCCCTGTAGTCGCGGCACCAGTTTGGGTCGGTAGTTTATCCAACTATTCACAACAGGGTTAAAACATCCTTTAGGAGGTTACTGTAGCCGGCTTTCTGGGCCATCACTGCCATCACCAGTAAGGAAAAATGCCAAACAGTCTATTGAAACACACCTTAAAAGGGTTCATGTTCCATGGCTATCTTCAGATTTCTGGAGTGTACGTGCATTGGGTGTTTTCCCCTCAATTGGAAAAAAGGAGTGTAAATCTCTGTTTTTTGTGCGGGAATCTGGTCATCAAAATAAACATCCTTGGGGTACCCCTGGACGCAATAAAGGGCGCTCATACTGTGCGGTCAATGCCTCCACTAGAGATTCCGCAAAGACCACCAGCAAAAGATGAGACATTTTGTTGATTTTGAAGGAGGTCTTCAAGTTGATTTTCTTACCCTCCTGAGAAGGATCACATATCCCATTTCCCAACTCGAAACTTTTGAGTTCCGATGAATTTCCCAACTTCCCCAAGCTGGGATATGGAGCGAAACTTCCCCGCAAAAAAACAAATCGAACATTCGCAAAAAATCTCCAGCCATGCTCTTTTCAAGGGGGGAACATCAGCAATCACAGCTTCATCATAGTAATCTTTCTGAATCCAAGGGAGTAGGTGTCATCATCCCGAAAAAAAATAGGCTCACTTTGCTAGAGGTAAAAAAAATCAAACCCGGGCCCCTCTCTCGAGGTTCTTTGCGGGTCATTGTGGTGCAAGTACCCACCGAAAAACTGCAGCAATAGAACAAGTCACTCAAGAGTAGGATACAGCTTACTGTTCTTTGCTCCTCTCAATCTGAATTTACGTAGACATAGTTGATCATATTTGTACATAGGTCTTGGTGGTCACGATTGCATCCTGGGCAAAAAAGTGTGTTTCGAACTCCAAGTTATACAATGGTAATTTCACATCAACGCTCTTTGTTTGAAGATTTTTGTTGAAAAAAAAACGGACAAAAAAGAAGAATCATGTACAAATGATGTCATCATAACATCATAACTCCGTTTCATTTCTTGAAGATAGTCATGTGGTTGTTTTTTTCCAGCAAAAAACACATCAGTTGATTGATGTCCGAGTTTTTTTGGGAGCACACCGAGGTTTTTGTAGCGCCTGCTGGTGTAGGCAAGGGCTTGGCCTCGCGCCGTGCTCTGCTGCGTTGTGCAGCATCCAAGGCCTTGCAACTTGGTTGATTCCAGTAGCATCCAAGGCCCACCAGAAGTACTTTCTCATTGAATCCTCAATGGAGTTTCTTGGTTCCCTTAATACCACTTATATACCACTTATATACTGCCAATTGGGTGATTATATATCACCTACCACCTATTAAGGGAACCAGAAAAAACCATTGAATCCTGCTTGTTTAATAGGGATCCTTATCATGGTTTATTATGTTCCCCATATAACTAGATGGGATTTCATCCCCTATACACCCGAAACAACCAAGGTTGTTTTCATTGATCAATTTAATTTGTATACAGAATATACATATGCAGATTCGTACATTATACCCTCCCTGAAACTACCTTTTTCGTCCCTGAAAATGGATAATTGGAAGACGTTCCTTTCCTTTTGGGATACCCTATTTTCAGGGGCTATGTTAGTTACAGGGAGTGTATGTATGTATCTATATTTATATATAGGAGCTTTTTGGACAAAATCATCTGTTTGAGGAAAATGCCATCACCAAACTGGGGAAGGGTGCCCTGGTCATGAAAGTTTTAGGGCGTGGATTAGGGGTTTTTTCGGGGGTCCCCTATCCGTCATGAAGGTTTGGTACTTCGCTTCAAAGTTCAAGACCACTCCTTACTACTCTGATCATCCGATTTTGTCGGATGCTCATAAATAATTTCTATGTATAATCTATATTTATATGTAAATTCATATCTATATTTACATTTATATTCATATCTATTTATTGATATATATATATATGTATTAATTCGTATGTATCATCTGAGTATTTTATAGTGATATACAAAATAAGATCTTATGAAGGAGATTAAGAGAGAACAGTGAATGGGCGCCCTGAAAAGCCACATGTTCTGCAGGGTCCGTACGTCAAGGCTGGAAAGGGGAGGGCCATGAAGTTATCTAGGTGTCGAAGTGCCAGGGTCCATAGTCAGATGCAAAAAGTACAGTACCCTCCCTAAACTAACATAGCCCCTGAAAATGGATGGTTGGAATACTAGTTTCCCTTTGGGGATGGTCCATTTTTAGGGGCTATGTTAGTTTCAGGAGGGTAATGCCAAATACAAGTTGAGAGGCTTTTGCAAGGCACGTTTTGAAATATGAAAAGGACTTTGTGAATCACCAAGATCTGAATTGTTTTGATGCTTTGGATCATTGGCATCCAACATGCTGTTACTAAATCACTCTTGTGAAGTGAGTGATTTACCCTCTCACTAAGATGGGTCCCTTCCCCCCCCCCCACAACAATGGAAGTGGAAAATGGGTCCCTTCAAGATTTGTTCCCTTTTACAAGTAGGGTGGGCCCCATTAGTCCATGTCTCTGTCCAGCCTTCTGGCCAAAGTCATCCGCTGCCAATGCTTCCATGGAATAGGCATCGATGTACTCCTGGCATTTTCTGGGAGCTTTTTGTTGATTCAAATCTATGGGTCTGTTTTTTGGGAATGGCTGGAGCCCATAGGCCATCATGGCGAAGTGACCATTGTGTTTTCACACACCCCTGCCGTTGGTTTTTGATGTTTGAAGCGGGAGCGAATAATGCAGGTTTTGTAGATGTGAATCCCCAGACGTTTCAATCATCTCTTCAAAAAGAACACCATGAAATGTAAGCTACGACCACCTATAGACGCGACACATCAACCGCCAGTTCATTGGTGGTCCAACTTGCTGGTTCAACGACCTCGGATTTTCCTCTGAGACTTGCATTTGCCCTCTGTTGGACCAGCAGTTAAAACGTGGATTTGGAATCAAATCTTTACTTAGAATCTATTACCAGGTTTTTCGAAATTAGATTCCCTTTTTGTACTTAAATACCAAACATATTTCAAGTTCACATTCACGAATTCTATCTGCCGCTCTCCGCAAAACCCATCAATCAAACCGTTGAGACCCACCATCCATCGAATCTGACCTTGACATCCGCAGTGACCCCTGCATAGAGATCCTTCCGCCTCAGATTTTTCATGCATCACTGTTTTCGGGGGTCATGAAAATATAACACCAAGCCACACAACGTATAACGTATACATGTTTTTTCCGGGGAAATCAATGAACCCAAATTTGAGCATACCATTTTAGCATCACTGTTTGAAATCCCACCTTCAAATGGGTCCCATTTGATGATCCCTGAAGGCTGGCATTTGGTTTGTATAGATTGTATAGTGATTTTCGGTGGCGAAATCCGGGAGAAAATTACCCTCCCAATGAATTTCTGATTACTTCTGTTTTCCGCTGTTCGCCTGAAGTGCATTGACCCCAAATGATGCCAATACGGTTGATGGAAGAAATCCTGCAACACCTGGAATGGTGGGATAAACTACCTATCAACTGGTTAGCCGGATTTCTGAACCATCAACAGTATCACAGAGTCTAAGCACAGCGTGAAAAAGAGTTTAAGGTGGATTTTTTTGTCCCATGGTTTGAATTCTTTTGATATCACCGATTTTGGGGCTAAGGATTTTTTGAGGTTCACCAAGGGCTATCAATTGGCACCCAAATTGCTGGAAATCTGGAAGGTTTAAAAGTTCTCCTTTTTACGTTAAGAAAAACCTCAAACCCTGTGACAAATATCTCGGTCCAAGAAGCATCCAATAGGCGCCAAGTCCAGAATTGGGCCTAATGTGTTGAGGCCAACAGAAACCCCTCAGGAGTCTAGTCTCAGCTGCTTTTAAAGTTTAAAGGTGGCTTATGACTTGTGACAACAGGTTCGATGGTCATCTTCGACAAGGATTGCATTGCATCTCAAGCCCTGGAGGGCCATCTCAGTAAGTAGCCATGAAAAGGCCATGTGGAAGGGGTTGGCAACCCCCCGGCCCCAAGACTTACTGACTATAGTTGCTACTTACTGGGATGATCCTCCAAGTCAGATCGCTGAGAACACAGGCCCTGGAGTTTTCAAGAGGAGCTCCTCCACAGTTGCTCCTTTGTCAGCCGCCACTGTCACCGTGGGCCCGGAAGGCACTGCACTTGGGCGCACCTGGTAGGATGGTACTACACCACCGCAGGGGCAAAAGTTAGGCAGCAACAACAACATAGATCACAGGTGCACCTCTGAATTTTGGTTCAATTGCTTTGAAGGTCTTGCAAGTTTTGCAGCTTCCAACATACTTGAGCGCAGGTACGTCTTACAGTCTTACAGTCTTACATGTCATTCTAAAGAGAAAACATCCCATTTATGATGAAATCTACCCAATGATACCCTATCAAATGATGCACCAGCTAGCAATTTAAAATGACTTGGGCTAAATCTTCATTCCAGGTATATATAATGAACACTGAAATTCTCTATCAAATGAAATTCCTCGATGCAATAAGAACCTAGGCTTGCGGATCTTCCAGCAACATCACTTTATATACGAAAATAAGAACCCATCCATGTTTTGCTATGGATAACTACACAACACTCGAATTCCATAGAATGCAACACATTTATCACCTTATCTGGGATCATCTACCATATCACCTTAGGTTTATCAAATGACAAGCATCCAGAACTCCATCATAGAAATGAAGTCGTGTATAAACTGAAAATTTTCCACACAATGGGCACCATGGTTGCCCTGAACACCACTAACTGTCCCATATTAATGGGAAACTGGCCCCTTCAGTTGATAGAGGAGCACATGCGTCGTTCATACCCTGGATTGTACTCCCCCACGCCTTTACCAGGACTATAACAAGCCAATTAAAAGAAAGGATCAACCAGTTGGAAAATGTGACCGGCTGGTTTTTGTTGCAAGCCACATTGCCAGCAAAAAAAAAAAAACACCCACAAACCATGCCTCTTCACCATCCAAAAGATCCAAGTCAGGCCTCATTTTGGCAAAAGATCATCTGTTGCAATCACCATCTGGGTGTTTCCTTAAATGGTGGTACCCCCAATCTCCACCCCAAAATGATCATTTTTAGTAGGAAAACCCATGGTTGTTGGGTACCACCATTTTAGGAAACCCCCAACTTTTCTACAACAAAAACACTTGTTTGTTACTAATTCTTTGGGGCGTCCCCGGGGGCTTCCCTACAGCAACAAAAGGTGCGATCGCAGATTTCATCTCCCCAGGCTTCCACCAATTGAAAAAAGCTATCTCCCTTTTCAAAAATACAAACAGCTAGGTTTTTCCTTGGAAAAAAAAATGGTAGCCAGGTTTTTTTGAAAACAAAAAAACTTGAAGATGTTTGAAGTGAGAGTTTCAAGAAACTCCCAAAATAGTGATAAGTGTAATTCAAAAAATGTGGATACTTCTGGCACGACAAATTCAAGTTATCTAAATCCGCACCTGCAAAGTCTTGAAGGAAAGCTGTTTTACACAACTGGCAAAAGGTCGATTCTTTGTCAGGTGATAAAAAAGCAAAGGTCCGTTCCTGGCTTTCATCGTTGTGAAACAAATCTAGAATGCAAGATATGATAATCAAGAAGTTGCTAGAAAAAATGGTGGGAAACCTTTTTGAGGAGCCCAACAGCTTCCCCCAAAAACCCGGAAACCACCAATCCAAAGAAAGGCGTGACGGTTTTTTCTGGGTCTTCCAAACAGTTGATGGAGCACCTTGGATTTGTAGCCTGGCATCTCCACACAAACGTTGCCACGGAAGTTCAAGATGTTGAGAGTCCTCGGCAAAGGTGCCAAAAAAGAACGTGGAAGGTGGGCCTTTCAACCAAGAATCTCTGCTCTCACCTCCCCTGATCTTATTGTCAAAAAGCATCTCCTCGTTTCGAAAATAATGAACCATGAAGAACGATTCAAATGCAAAAAAAAATCGACGAGCTTCTTTATTTCAAAACAAAAATGGTGATGAAAATTTTCCAGATTCTAACCATGGCTGTAGCTATGTAGCTATCGTTTTTTCTGAAGGGCCAACGGCCCAACTTCTCGGCAACCAAGATGCTTCGGCAACTCCTCGGCTTCGAAGTCCACCTTAAGCTGCAGCAGATGTCGAGGTCGAATCCCTGAAAAAGTTCCCGAATAAACTGGGGACCTCTAATCTATGTTACAGAACAATTACCTAAAAAAAGTTATTTTTTCGTATTGTCAATAAAACTCAGGTGAGGGGTGTGTTCAAAGGTGAAAAAATGTGCAAATGTGCAAATAGATGTCTAGGACGACTGTAGAGGCCGAATCAATGGAAGTTTCATCAACGACGACAACAACAACAACAACAACAACAACAACAACAACAACAACAACAACAACAACAACAAGAAGAAGAAGAAGAAGAGCAATAACAGCAAAAAGAAGAAGAAGAGCAACAGAAACAGCAACAAAATCACATGGCTACAGTAGTTTATTCTTGCCATGGGTCAAGTGGCACAACCCAATTTGGACCCTAACACAGGAGCATCTAAACTGGGGTTTGTGTGGCTCATGAATGTTTGAGTCACCAAAGAAGTGGTGCTCACCAGTTTGCTGGGTTTCTGTTTATCATATTATTCCCAACTTGAAAATGCAAAGGGCTTTACGACCAGCCTTATGTAGTCAAGAAGATACCTGCAAAAACCTGAGGAGAAGTTTAGAGTCTAGAGTCTATCTCAAGGTTGAAAAACAAAAGTAGAAACCTGTATTTCCACTGCACGGTTACGTTCACAGCACCCTTTAATAAACCCACTATGGCCGGAACAATCCACCATGTTGTATGATGTTGTATTGTATTAGCCAGTTGAGCCATTGTTATCAGTGAGTGAACCAACCACTTGTGACCTTGAATTCCAGATAGCTTCCAGAAAATGTCTCAGATCTCAACCTGCCAACCCTCTACTCTATTTTCACCTACGCATTGACTCCTTCCATCCGCCCTACCAGCGGGTCTCCCAGACAATCACGTTTCTGGACAAATCCAAAACCTCCAAACAAGACAAGCACGTCAAGTTCTCCACCACGGCCTCGTTTCTGGAAGCACAGCTGATGGACAAATAAAATCCGCTGGACTCCTTGAAAATGGAAGAATCCACCAGGGCGGTGTATGTAAACGGCACAGCCTTGGTTTACACCAAGCCCTGTACCTATATACCACACTTGAGGGCTGTGATCACCATGTATTTCCCACCAACCCTTTAACTGGAATAACGGTGGCTAACTGTGGCTTGCAAACAGCTCTACCAAAAATGGACACAAGAAACCCTTTGAAAAAATCTGACTGTTTTTCCAAGATCTACATGTATTTTGCATGTATACATTCTACACAAATAAGATGAATACGGACGGAGGCGCTATATCATGTACATTGCAGTATGTATTATGTACGTATCGTATATTCTGGGCCTCCCTGGGTGTACATGACGCACTGGAGTTGATGGGAAATGCGCACTCAGATGATCCATATCTGCAAAAATTTCAGAGTTCTAAAGAGGGTGGTTTTCAAGTACTATGGAAAACAGCCCCTTAAGTTTCACGGATTTTCATATGATATTTTTGTTCAGTTTCCCGGTCTATCCAACACTGTAAGTCAGCAAGATAAAAACAGGCTTCCCCACAATACGATTGCATTGCAAGGCCAGGAATTGTAGCCTCACAAGGCCGAGGTGCAGGGGCCAAGTTTGCATTTTCCACATGTTTTTTCAATACAAAAAGAACCTACCAGATCTCCATGCTATATATATATATATATGTATGTTTATATGTATACACCAATGACATACCCCGAATGGAATCCTTAGGTAACTCCGTTACTTTCTCGCTTCACGAGTTTCAATAGAAAAACCACCAAACCCCGCCTGGGCAACCATTCCAAGTTCTCGATGCGTTCAATACGATTGGCTTGGAGGTACAACACCTGGAAGGTTCAGGTGGAGCTGCTTTTACTGTCGTAAGTACTACGGCAGAATACACACTATCTATAAAATGTAGTACGTAGTGTGTGTATATGTATATGCAATGTCTGAATATGTATAGATATGGCTATATGATATGTATATAGATATATATATATATACACACAGTAGATTGATGTGTACAGAATTATTCTTCATGTGTTTATGTAAAATTATGTATGTGTATATGTATATGTGTATATATATATATATATTTGTCGTTTGTGTATGTGTAATATAGACATGGATATCTCTGGGTGGGTGCCTGTCAATATGTCATATACAACATCTGTGAATGTACATGCGACGAGGCTATGCTGACAACCAATAGAATCTCTCTTGCTTCAATCACCCCCCCTGAGCATCCGGTCAAATACAAGAAAGTTGCAACTGTAAAGGCAATCAACATACTCGGTTGCCGGAGATGAAAAATATTCCCTCAAACTTTCGTTGCTTGTTGGTAAAGAGGTGATTTTGTGATGTTTTTTACGATGTATTCCAAAAAGGTGCTTCCAGGAAGAATCTTCGTGTCCGCCTCTCCTATGAACCGCTGCCCTGGCCCGGCACCTCTGCATTGTCAAAAGCTTCCAGGTTGCTGATTTCACTCAAGCCCAGCCATTGCAAGTGAATCCTTGGTCTGCAACAATTTGGGTGTTCCAAAAATAGGGGTACCCCAAAATGGATGGTTTGTAATGGAAAACCCTATTCAAATGTATGATTTGGGGGTACCACCATTTTAGGAAACCCCCATTTCAAGACCATCTCAAGGCAGCAACACAAAGGTGATGAATCGGCTTCATTTCATTTCAGGTTTCTCCCTCAATCTCCAGAGATGTGCAAAAGAGAAAATTACTACTTTGCAATCTCCCCAATCACTTGCTCCCAACCAAAAAGCTAGCAATCTACCATTGAACCTGCGTTTCCCGGCGACGTCACTGCTTGGATGCGCGTTAGCGCTTCCTTCGTTCCACCGTGGAACACACGGGGGGCCGACGATCCCACTTGGAAGGCAGGATTCCCAAGGATGTCCGTGTACCAGTGTACCCTCCCTGAAACTAACAGAACACCTGAAAATAGGCCATGCCAAAAAGGAAATGTCATCGTCCAAGCATCAATTTTCAGGGGCTTTTGTTGAGGGCAAAATTCTTCCCCCCCCATAGCCACGTCCCCAAAAAGTTTCAAACAGAACTTGAAGTCTTCAGACGTTGGGTTCCACCGGCTTCCGTTGACGCCCAAGAATTTTAGGATCAGCTTGGAAGGGAAAATATTTGAGAAAAAAACAGCATCTTTCTTGGTCACAATGTCACAATGTTGCATCAGAGTTTCATTTTGCTTATGTGTGTAGTGTACGTACTGAAGAAACCTTTTGACCTTTTGTATCTTCACACTGCATGGACTCAACCAGTTTGAAACCCACCGTTCACCCCAGAGTCCTCCTCATCCAATGCATCGTATTCCAAGAGTTGTGCCTGGAGTATCCAAATTCCCATGTTTGCGTTCAAGTGATGCTAATGTTGTTTGGCGTCTCATTTGGTGATGCTTGAGAATGGATCCATACATATGGGGATGTCTCGAACTCCGTTTGACCGTACAACAGGGTTTCACTCGTGCATGTAAATATATGACCGCTTAGCTTTGTGACGCACTCGTATCTGAGAATTTCTATATATATAGATATCAAGTCACCCCAACTCATCCACTTTGATTCGACATGGTAACTGGAAACAACATCCATTTAGAAATGGAGTTGAGTTCCACCCAAGCTTCCCAAATCTACCCATCGAATTGCCATCAACTCTTCTCTTGTGGGCGTCCCGAAAAAGGCTGGGGAATCCACCCGAAAGTTGGAAAATGCGAGCGAAGAAAGAGATAAACCCTTGAAAACCGATATTGCCCATAAAACATGGGGGTTGGACGACGATCTTTACCTTTTTGGGATGCCGTAAACGTGGCAAATCTGAGCTGTTGACTTCAGGGGAGTCTAGGATTGCGACTGAAACAAACTGAAGCACATAATATAGAGACCCATCCAATGAAATACTGGCTGACTTTTTTCAAAGGGGGGCTCATTTAATTTTCTAGAAGTCAACCCACCATCTTTAAAATGGTGCTTCCTTTTAAATGATACTAAACCCTTACTTAAACAAATGGTGGGTTGTAAACCAACCTATAAAAAAACAAGTGGCCGGGCAAGGACTTCCAAGGAATTCACAAAACATCAACCAACCCACTGGACCAAGCACCTGAGTCAGAGATTTCTCCATCACCAAACGGAGAGTGATCCTTAGGGCTTGTTGATGATGTAATCACCACCCGAAATAGGATGTTGAAGCATCAACCCAAACGTAAATGATGGGTCCGAAAACTACCAAGCTCCTGGTTTCCGGGATTTCTTCCATGGACACTTCGACCAAAAAGCGGTTTCTGATGTTTGTTGTTTTGGAGCTTGGACATTTGTTCGGGATCAAACCATGTCCGACAGACGATATTTTTGAACTACGAATAGGTATCTCAAGCGTTCTTGTCGAACAAACCAAAGAAACCTACCTGATGAACGGATTTCCCACACTGGTCCTTTGAAACAAAAAAATATGAAAAAATCATCAAGAAACTCATGACCACCTTGGGGTTATTGGATTGTGCCCTGAGTAGAAGCCTCTTTAAAGGTGTAGCAGGATCAAGATTCTGATAGCATAAATCCCTACAGTACCTTTGAAGGGTACAGTAGGCACATCGTACATGCCATGCAAGAATGGCATCCCAAACTGATAAACCACCTACTTCCATCAGAAGCTCAGTTCCTCAGGCAGTTTGTAAAAGTAACAGACCCTCCCAAGAATAACAGCCCCAAATGCCCCCGAAAAAAACAAGCACCTGCCTTTCAGTCTTTGATTCAGGCGCAACCCGGCCTTTTTGTATCCATGTCTCCCTGCTCCCTCCCTTGGAAACACTACAAATGTTCAAATTGAAAAGGAATCCATCTGAGTTGTAATTCTAATATCTCTCAACATATATCTCAACCAAGCTGCTCCAAAATTCCTCAAAACGGTTGGGTTGGGTCGCCTTTTTGGGGTGAAAATCGGAAAAATCACCCCAAATCAAATCACCCAAAAATCCAAGCACTTGGCCCCCACCCGAATTACCTGAGATTTCCTCACGGGGTTGGAGGCTTCCCATCCCAGAACTGCGAGGGGTGCGTGATTTCCTCCTGGAATTTTAAAAAATGTCATCCTTGGAAGAGATTGGAAAAACAACCTGACCTTTTGCCGAAGGGCACCCCCGAAGTTCTGAAGTTGCCCCCTTTTTTCAAAACCACCTTTGGGGGGGGAATTGATTGCTCTATCTCACCCCCAACAAGGCTTCCTGTGTCAACTGGTGAAAATCCATGGAAACATCGGCCAAGGTTGAAGCCTGTCTCACGCTGTTTCATGCGGCTCGGACACACCGATGAGTGAAGCACACCCGGATTTTTTTTTGAAACCAAACAACAACAGTTGAGCAACCCTTATAATGGCTGGCTTACTGTATGATATTCCAACTATAACTGGGTAGTATAATCCCCATTATACAGCAGAGAACCAGGGTTTTGGTCTCTGCCAAAAGTGAAAAAGGTCCATGACATGTTCTATAACATGATCAGAGTAACACATCAAAGTCCTGGTATAGTGAAAATACAAAAATCTACCTGGCATGTCCATATTAACAACTCAATTAATACCTAAGTATAAATCTAAAACGAAACAACAAGCACCTTTCCATCCATGTTCCAACAAAGCCGTTGGGTCCTCCTCATCCATAGCTCCACTCAGAGATGGGAATGACGGTTGAAAGACGAGTTTGCTTTTTGAAATGGTCCCTTTTCAGGTGACATGTTCATTTTCAGGGTTGGGGGTGGTAATCTTTTGCTTTGGTAGGTACAACCGTTTTTTGAGGCTTACAGTACCCTCAGAATTTTGAGCCATCGTCAACGGGTCAATTGGTGATTGGTCGCCAGTGGGTGACAATGATTTACACAGATTTATGGAATAAAAACCTCCTAAGAATCAAACATGATCTGAAGAAATGAATTCGGGTGTTCATTTCAACCTCCCAGGGAACTAACATATCCCACCATTGGAAAAGGAAAATCATCTTCAAAAGTACCTTCTGGACGGGATATGTTAGTTTCCTGTAGGGTAGTACTCTGATTGCGACACCATCAAACCTCAATGAAACAATCCCAAACAGCCGAAGTTACAAAAAGTTAGGTAACAGTTAGGGCTGTTGTCAGGCATAGCTTAAGCTTTCAGGCTGCTTGCAAGCTCTTTGGATTTGTCTTTGTTCACTAAATCTCCCTTAAAGAACGTGGGTTGGGTTTGAAGAAGAATCCTTTAAAAAAAAACACTTTAGGATTTGAATGACTCAAAGATGGGCAGCCCAATCTCTCTAGTTTGTCTGTATATCAAGATCGTTCCATCTTCAAGCAATAGATAGTTCGTGGTTTTCTATTCTATGCAGATCCCCCGCAATTAATAGTCCTTGGTACATGTCAATTTTTCCGAATTCCAAGTGAACTGCTAGCCAAGGGTGAATTGGAAACTTTCACCTGCCATTTACAGGGGGATTCCTCCATCCAATGATCCCGTAATCCTGCAAGGATGTGAGCTCAGAACCTGTCTGTACTGCAGTACAGTTCAGCCTTAGAGTTCTGCCCTGAAATAGCAACTCCTTGGTAGGATTTATCTCATGAAATTTTTCAGTCATCGTCTAAAAAAACACCAGGAGATACTGATACATCTGAGACATGCACTCCGCCCAATGTTGTGATTTGAAAATTTGAAAAACTTTCCAAGTGGGCTTTTCCGTATTACCAAGTCCTTCCATCCCATCCCGACCCGTCGGACCCCCTCGTAGGCATTTGTGTTGCCGCCTGGGCCGCGCGCTCCGGCTCCACGGTGAGACGGCCGTCCCGGACGGCCTTTTGGCGCCGAGGTCGGCCGTTCAACGCTTCTCCCCCGAAGGTCGGCAAAAGCGCCCGCAAAATCGCCCCCGTTTTCTTTACGGAAGGTTCCTGCCAAAAGGGCGGCCTGGGGAATTTGCAGCATTGCAGCAGCGCCACCAAGTTTGGCGCTGAAGATTTCTTCAAATTGAATGATTCCGGGATGGCTATTTTTCCCCCATGTTGTTACAACATCAATTTTGTGATAATTCTGCTGATGGAATTCGTTGATTTTTTCGTTTGAACCCTTTTCGTTGAAGTAAAAACCCTGAGAAAATCCCTTCCCTTCCCGTGATTTGCCTGCATCCTGCCGTATTCCCCGGGCGCGCGTCCAATGGCCACCGGAACTGACATCCAAACTCTAACCAGGGGATCCAAGGAGGAAGTTGGGACCGCCATTTTGGGGGCGTCCAAAATGCGTTCGAAAAAAACTGGTGAGTGACTTAGCCGCCGTGACTTGAAGCTCTTTGAGGTGAATGGAATTGATGGATGAAAATGGCTTCAATTTGGATTTATGATGGATGATTCATGGGTGCACAACTGCAAAAATATGGAAACATCATTCAAATATGTTTTTGTTGCACCTTTCCAAATCAAAGATCGCCCCCCACAGGCGTGAAAGATGGCTACCAAGAACTACTACCGAGACGGTTTCCGACTGTGCACATTGCCACTGTGCACTCAGAAACAAGGCCTTGGCAGGGAGCTGGCAGCTGTGCCGTATGGCAATTTACTGCACATTTCAGGGGTCCTCACGCATCAAGTATGTCGAGGTTGTATGAGCCATGATCTTTTAATTACTTTGTATTTCTTGCATTTCCAAACTGACAAATACTTTGAAAATAGACATGCTAAATGCTAAAATACTACAACCTGGGAAACCTTTTTAGTATTTGTGCACCAAAAAAGAACACCTTAAGAAGCTTTTGCAATTCACCGACCAACTAAAACCCAAAAGAAACTCTCCGAACATCGGCGTTTTCGTTGACGTTTACGACGCTGTCAACGAAGCCAAGGTGCTGATTCCACAAAATGGCCAGTTCGGAGACTTGCCAGGGATACTCCAAGTCCAATTTGTCCAGTTGTGGATGCCTCGAACTCACCGATCCGTGCCAGGCGTTTTAATGAGATTTCCCTAGGAAAATACCACTAGAAAGTGCCGGCAACGACGGTTGATATGAGATGAGGTTAGATGAGATGTGAATCATGAAACATGTTCAAAACGAACAACTAATATAAAATGCTTGTAATACTATAATGTTTGATGCATTATGATGCACAAAAAAGAATCAACGCAGAAGATTGCCCATGTCTATTCAGAAGCATCACGGTTGGGTGCCCTTGGTGACGGTCCGATTATGCGGTGAACCATACTCCTCCCCCAAAAAAAGATGGTCAATAGTCCGGCAAAAGCTAAGAAATGTTGACTATATGTGATACCCTAGTCCTTTTGGTACCCTGGTAAGAACATAGCAGTTTCAGAAAATTCATCCTCTCAAAATAGCATGCAAAACTTCATGGATGTTCTACGATGTTCCTTGATTTTCTCCCAAGACTGCCTGGTCACCGCCATGGCATAGCACACGGTGCGAATGTCGTCCACGGCCTCGGCTAGGAGCTTGGTACTCCGTTGTCAGTGGACGTCCTGGTCCTTGCATACTTCGACCGGAAAGCATGAGAAATTGCGTTTGATGGAAGAAATCCTGCAAAAGTCAATGGGTGGTTAGTTTATCCCACTGTTTGCAGGATTTTTTTCATCGACAATATTTCTGACACAATGAACTGAGCTCTACTCCTCAATCGAGGAACAATAGCAGTTCAATAGTCCTAATAATCATACTCATCCCAAACTCCTTCAAACTGACAAGAATCCAGCCAAGGTAATTATCAATCATAAGTTCACACATTGGCATCCTTGTGTCGATGGCAAGAAATTTGAACCATTGATAGTTGACTATATATAAACATCTCTCTTGTCATTTAGTGGCGCTTTTCCTGGCACATGGCGAGATCCTCCCAGCCGGTTTCCCCCCTTCGGCCACCCGCACCCCTTCGATGATTTCACCTTCAGCATCTCGCAAGCAGTTGACCTTTGGGTGGATTGCTACAATCTCACCCTACTTTACTCGATCTTCCGTTGGAAAATAGGATGAATCAACGGTTAAATTAGGATCAATGGGCTATTTTTCACCTACTTATAAATATTGGGCTTATAACTTATAACCCACTGATCCTAACCTTTTACTAAGTTCCTGGGACATTTCAAGTAGATTCTTGGTAAAAATCCTGTAGAAAACCCCGTTGCCAACAACGGTTTCTTTAGTTTCTTTTTTCCATTGCGAAAAACACAGATGTCGAAAACCATGCAGAGGAATTTCGAGATATTGGAATCCAAGAGTCTGCACTCCAAAGGCTATGAAACCTGAAAATGATCCTTGAAAAAAGAGATTCCTCCATTTTGGAAAAACATGGCTCCGTTTTTTCCATCTTCATTTTGGGGGTACCCTTTGAATCCCTCCAAAAAGCTGGAAACTGTCATCTCCGATTCACAAATCCCTGCGTGACGTTGAAGTCAATGGATTTGGGAATCCCCCAAAACTACACCTGAGAAAATAAGGAACGAAATGACCCAACCTCCTAACGGGCGCCATGTTTGGTACCTGAAAAGTTTGATTGATGAATTCCATGTCCCGGTTTTTTGTAAGCTGCCTGGAAAATCAACCATGTTTGTGGATGTACTATGTACATATACACTGTATATCTGCTTCCTATTGGAAGAAGGCAATTTTTGGCCGGCTATGTTAGTTTAC
Source organism: Breviolum minutum Mf 1.05b.01 (assembly GCA_000507305.1). NCBI lineage: Eukaryota > Dinophyceae > Suessiales > Symbiodiniaceae > Breviolum > Breviolum minutum. Next base: position 54,394 of record DF240424.1, read on the forward strand.
CAGAGGGTACAGCCCAGATAAGACCCCGTTACAGAAACGTTTCCACAACGAAAGCACCCATTCAGTGTGCCTGCTGCATGTTGAAGGTCCAAATAAAGCATGGAGCCCCCTATCATTGCACGCTGGCATCTCGACCAGGAGAAATGCAAAACTTTTGTAATTTTTCCAAATATGTTCTCCTGAATGGTTTCGTGAAACACACCCAAAAAAAGCCGCTCAGTCTGATTCATATGTGTTGCTTGCTAGAGGATTCCATTGTTGGTAAGTCCAATTCATAGCGGATTACTATCATCCATATCAGATCAACCAACCAACATCTTCCGGCCAATCAGCTCTCCAAAAGAACCAACGTTGCAAACATCACCAAATCAGATGTACTAAGAAACTCAAGAAAACTCGAAAACCGAGTTCCTCTTGGGCAACTTATTCAGATTTCTTCAGGGTTTGCGAGGAATGTCCCCCTTACCTCACTTAAAGATTGGTTGACGAAACTGAAAAATAAACAATAATAATAATAAACGATTTTCAGGATCCAAAAAACATGTTACTATGATAAAGAAAATATCTTTGGACATCTTTAGTTGGACCTATGTTAGTTGAATATACGGATGTTTCCAATAGTAGGGGTACCCCAAAATGTATAGTTTATAATGGAAAACCCCTAATGAATTGGATGATTTGGGGGTACCATTATTTTCGGAAACATCCATACCTCTAATCATTTCATGGTCCCCTTAGGTTGTTCCCCCAACCTCGCCTGTTCCATCAGTTTGGCACCCTTCAACTCCACCTGGAATTTTGATGCAGGAAATTTTCGCGATACTCTTTGATCCTAAGATCTTTTTTTTTGCGAGACTGGTTGGTGGTTTCAACCCATTTGAAAAATATTAGTCAAATCGGAAATCTTCCCCAAATAGGGGTGAAAATAAAAAATGTTTGAAACCACCACCTAGAAGACGTTTGATCAAAAAGAAAAGATCAAAAGACTAGTAGATGATGTGGAAATAAATTTTTGTTGATGCTGATTGGCTGATTTCTTTCTATCATTTCCTGTTTTCCTGTTCAATCTATCACTTCAAAAAAATGATTGCAAAAGCTTGTCAAAAAAAAAAAAGTCATCAAAAAAAAACACCTCACCTCTCGTGGACCCGAGAGGATCGCTGTATCCAGCGTCATCTGCAACTTTTTTCGCTCCTTGTGAAGGTCTCTTCGTCAACAAATCACCACGGGTTTCAATATCTGATATCTGAAGTCATGTGCTGCTTGCATCCCTTTGCTACACTTGTGGAAAATCGGATCTGTCTGAATTGGAAAAAAAAACGATTAAAATCATCGAATACAATCTTTCCCATGAAAAATTTGTGACCAGGGTCGAGAGTGTGTTCTGGATGAGTGAGTGAAAACAAAACCCTTTCCCCACAAGAAAAAAGCTTTGGATGGATCTTCCCTTATCAAAAATGGTTCATATAAATCATCCCGAATCCTGAATTATCCTGTCCTTTCTTGTATTATACGAACCTCTGGTGAACTAACATGGCAATGGAAAATCTACCTTTTGAAGCTTGTCATGGGGATTCTCCATTGCCATGCGGAGTGTAACCAATGTGTGTGGTTTTTTGGAGGCTGCGCGATGCGGGATCCTTGATCCCAGCGTTCACAGTGTTGAAGCAAGCATCCCCACAGTGCTTTTGGAGGGCCTGGTCAAGGGGTCACCACGAAACTGACGGTCACAAAAGACAAGCCGCGACCCTCTCGAACAAATCTGGTTTATACACCCCAGCATTAACCAACAATTTTCATTTTTAGTCCCGATTCAAAATTCAGATTCACACTGAGTGATGCAGTCTAGACATCATGGACGTCTCATCACATGCACTGCACAGTTAAAATAAAGTCGGATCAGTTGTTTACAAAGATGCTGAACCATGAAAAGACGCCCAACACTGAAACACTCCCACCAAGGGTCATTACCAACACAAACAGTGAACCAGTTTGGCAACTCAAAATTGGCCAACCAACTTGGAGCCCTGTGACATATAGCACCTTGAGTACCATTTTTGTTCAGTCCGTGAAAACATCTTTAAAACTCCCTTCAAAAGGGATGAAAAAGTAAACCCTGGCAGATGCCGATTTTTTTTCGAAGACAAGCATGAAACGCGACTTAATCAGGAATGGATGCACTGGTGGTTTCTACAGTAAGTGTCGGTAGGCCCGAGGCATTCGACATCATCGCTTTCACTTTCGGATACTTTCGCTGCATTGTGTCAAGTAGTTAGAATGTCCGGCTCCAATCAAACAATTCAATCCCAATCAGATGTCCGTAAATCACATACATGATAAGGGGGTTGCCACCCCAACAAAAATCGTATGTATAAGCGTATCAGCCATGAAGGATTGAATAGATCCTTTAGCAGCTTAAAATCTATTGATTTCTTTCTCAAGTTCACTTCCTGATGGTTTCAACCCCATTTGAAAAATATTACTGTAGTCAAATTGGGATCATTTTCCCAAGGTTTCGGGTTGAAAATAAAAACATATTTGAAACCACCACCATGTTTAGATCCTTCAAAACAGCGGCCAGCTGGGGAAGCCCAAGATCCCAACCAACGTCCCCCTTCCTGACCTCTTGGTCACCTTCAAGGTAGGACTTAATGATGTGAGGCGCCACAATGTACTCCAAATCCTCCGGTGTTTGGATCCAATGATGATTTCACACCAATGTTGGATCAATCCGATGGCATCTGCATGGCTCACATAGCTGATTTGTTTTAAAAAAAAATCCGCCATGTATTTTTGCTATTCTAACATTGTCTGATACTGTATTGTTGAAAAGGATGAAAAAAGGGTGAAAATGTCGAAAAACCAGCGACATCTTATAGATGGAACCCTAGGAAGGGTTCAGCTCTCAACACCTTAATGGCGAAAAATGGCTTCATCAGCTTCACTTGCTGAGAAAAATGACGACCATCTCGACATTTGGCACATCTCCATGCAACAAATCCACGGTGAGAAGAGTTCTCTTCTTTGGAAAATTTCTGAACATGACCGAATTTTTTGAGTTCTTTATCAAAGAAGGTATCCCCTGCATCTTACTAAAGTTGCCTAAATGTAGCTCTTGTAGCTCCCGAAGCTCAGAAATGTCGAGTTGGAAACCCCAAGTTCAAAAAGAACCTTTCTAGTGCTGGTAAACAACCTGTTTCACCACGGAAAAGGCAGCTTCCGCCCGTATGAAATAGCACAAATCTTTGTGATTTTTTGCGTTTTCTATCCAAATTGAGTTACATCTGAGGAGTCTACAATGTCCTTAAGACCATCAGTGCCAACCACATGGCCCTTTGCAGGGTCCGTCCTCTGCAAATTCTTCCAAGCGAAAGGTGTAGTCCAACTCCTCCCATCGCCCCCCGGGTGAGTCCAGTGCTGATTGGCAACGGTTCAACCAGCATCTTCATGTGTTGAATCTGTCGGAGTCTTTCATTTCAGTCGACTCTTCAAAGGGAACTGGTTTGTATCCTCATCCTTTTTGTTCTTCTGTTCCTTTTGGTTTGCAAAGAGAACATGTCTCAATTTTTCATTGGATTTCGCAACATCGTTTCACAACACCAGAATTTCTCCCACGGCAGCCTCTCTTTTTCTAAAGCCAAAGGCAATAAAGCGGACAAAAACACATAGCTCATTGCTGAGAATCTGTGGGATATGATGGAAATCCCACACTGGAATCTGTTCTGATACCAGCTTCCAAGACTAGCAAAGGTCCATCTTCCTCTGAAGCGACCATCACAGTAATCATTCACCCATGTTTGGTGGATGCCTGAAGGCACTGGACATTGTGAAGCTCCAGGTGTAATTTTGATATTCATCCGAATATCTTCAGGTTCCAAGCCCGTTGATGAATGGCGGCACCAAGTAGTTTTTGTCGCAATTTGCATCTTGGAAATTGTCTCCAATCATATCATTGCTTTTGAGCAGAGCCATGTGACCCTTTGATAGCATATGCTATGCCCATGAATATATATTCATTATGTATATATATACTATATATTTTCCACAAAAACCATACTACACCATTTACATTTACCAGGTACCATGTGACAACTTGTTGGAGGCATACAGTAATGACCAGACTATCATCACTGTTCTTCAACCTGTCGAAAATGACTTGGTGGGCCAACTACTTGGCCCAGATTCCTTGTTTTCCCATCTCTACAATCACCCCTGGAAAGCTTCCAAAAAACCCTGGAGAACAACATGGAATCCAACATGGAATCCTGTAAGTCTAAGTCTTAACTTTGCTCCCTAATGCCAAAGCTTTTACTTCAACAACACTGTTGTTTCACCAAACATCCATGAAAAACTGGTTGTTTTCAAAACACGTTCTTCTATTCTTATATCTTAGTGTGTTTCAAAACTACTGGGTACTGGCCTTTGGACGAGCGATGCGCTCATCAAAGCCGAACTGGGTGATGATGTCAATCTTGTCGGAATGTGTGCCATGCAAAAGCAGAAACCTTAGCAGCATCTTGCCATATCAGTGCTTGGAGAGCTGTTTCTACCAATATCAATGGCACGCAAATCATTTCACTATCTGAATTCTGCCATCCAGCTCATTGAACTCACCACTGGCAGCTCTGATCGGTGAAATGCACTCCTTTGCCATATGATAGAAAAACAACATGTATGTGAATTGTGCAGCAGCACATGCGAAGTCACCCAGGCTCTGAACATTCTCAAGGAATGCTTTCAGTTCCACATTCATCAGGGTTCAATAGCCCTGATGAAGCAAAGTGCTTGTGGCACAAGCGACGGCGTTTTCCAACTACCGACTGGCCAATTCAACCCCTGTTGGAATTTGCCAATATGATGACACTGTCGCGGTTTCGATTCTTGCGATTCGCGATTCGCAGCGGTCGAATGGCGAGCCGCGTCGATAGGTGACTATTGGGTCTGGTCGCCAGCATGGCTTGCCACGAGTTCGCTCTTCGTTCCCTGTGGGTGTCAGCTATGCCTTTCGAAACCTTTCCTATATTGGCTCTAAAATCGACCACATCAACCTGAACTGGAAAAAAACTTGAAGTCATGTTGCTAACCTCAAGTATGGTGGTTGAAACAGCTTCAGGAACCTTCCAGCAGATCCACATGGCAAGAAATTGGTGCATGGCGGTGAAGCGCTCCGTGCACCGGACTGGCCGCAAGGTGTTCTTTGCAAAGCCCAACTTTGCAAGACTGCCAGAACATCGCTGTCACTTGGCATGGACCCCATCCTGCAGATGAAGAAGGTGTAATGGTGAATCTCTTCATTGCCTTGCAATAGTTGCTGTGCAAAGTTTCCAGCTGGGTTACAAAACTTTGTCTTGTACCTGTTGCATAGGCGAAACTTTTCAATCGTGTGAACCGAGTAAAGCCAAGACACATTGTACCACAGCACAGAGTTGTCATCTCATCTCTCATCCATTTCCGTGCCCTGCAAGCAAAACAACAAAAGGTCCGCTGTGGTGCAAGAGCAGATGGCTTCTGGAAGGTGTGTCCAAATTATCAGTATCTACTTCTGGATCAATCTCCACAGCATTGATGCTAAGCAAAGTTGAACTACAAGGTGAAAGTAGACTGCTTCCCTCATACAAGGTGATTTTGTGAGCTCAAATGAAAACCATCTCCTGTACTGTCCAGGCCAAGTATTGTAGCCGCAAGTAAATGGTACAATCTGAAAGCTAGCAAGTTTTTCTGCCCCTGGACAAAATCTCTGAGGCACAAGAACGTTGGGTTTTTTACTTTCGAATCGCTGCAAGAAAAATCTCCAGCACATTCTGGTAAACTAAGATAGCAAAAGAAAGCATCTTCAAATAGTAGAGTTTCAATGGCCATATGTTAGTTGGTGAACTTCCCCAACCCCCCAGCGATTTCGAAGTGAAAGTCACCCTTGAACTGCTTGAAAATCACGGTGGGTACCCGGGAAAACCCCCGCCTTCATCCACTCCGGGAGCCTCACCTTCACCCGTTTGAGGGGGGGGGGTTCATGCAAGGCTGTCCTGGAAATGTCCAGGACAGCAATGTTCTACCATCACGATGATACCATTAAAAAAGAGGTGGGGTTGCTATGACAGGAAGGTATGCAGTGGTTCAAGAGCTTGAGTTGAGTTCATGCTGGGGAAATTCATCTATTTCATCGCTTCAAAGGAATCAACTGATGCTCTTCCGCTTGTCTTCACCCTTTCTTTAAAGATACTTGAGCTCTGTCACATTAATCTTCTACTCATAGTATGTTTCATGAAAATCAGCGGTTTGATACTTTGGTCCAGCCCTTTTTCCTTCATGACTCCCAACAAAGATAATGATGTCGCCCATGGCATCAAAAAATCCGTGTTGATCTGGAACCTAAAACTGAAGATTTCCTAAGACGAATTTCCCTTTCTAGGCTCCAAGTTAGTTTTCGAAGTGTATCTATAATATAAATGATGATGGCTCTCCAATCTTGCCCTTCAGGATGTAGAGAACACTAGAAATGATTGCACAAAAAGCGCAGAAACTACCAAGCAGAACTGGTGCAGGATGGGATATTTGACCATCAATGATGCAAGTATTTCAAGATGGCTGAGTCTCAAGTCAAAACTTCTGGTTCATATGGATGTTTCCAAAAATTAGGGGTTCCCCAAAATGGATGGTTTATAATGGAAAACCCTATCAAAATGGATGATTTGGGGGGAAAACCCCACTATTTTCCGAAACATCCATATCTTACCAACTTGGATCTCCCTGAAAGATAACAAAGGTAGGTTTTTTTTCCCGATATCAGGTGAAGGCACATCTCACTTTAAGTGATTTACATGAAAACTCCTGTGAGGTGACTACCACTTACCAAAAAATATCCTCCTTCAACATTCAAAATCAGGAAATCTCAATCGTGACCAATCGTGATGATCTACTATTGTGCCATCCGTTGAACTTGAAAGATTGTTTGGCAAAACCCGGTGGGTTTTTTTGGGGTTTTCTTCTGCTTGAATGGGGGTCATGTTCCACGTTCCACCTTCCCTCATGGAGTTTTTTCTCCAAGGCACACGTTCTGGATGAACATGACGCTCAGTGTCACCCCAATCACCCCTGAGAGGGGGCAGAAAGGTGGATATTTCATTGGCAAAGGATTGAGAAAAATGGATTCCAATCGGATGATAAACCCCTCCCTAAAACTAACAGCAGTTCACACCTACAAATAGGCCGGAACCGGGCCCCAAAAGGAAGCCGGAACGTCTCCCAACTGCCACCATTTTTTGGGGCGAACATGTTAGTTTCAGGGAGGGTAATCATCCCAATTGGTTGAGTCTGGGGGGAGTTTTGACATGGAAAAACCTTCAGACTTGGAGGTTAATCAGGAAGAAGTTCTTCACGTACCTGGACCTGGGTTTTCAAGTTTGTTGCTGAACCGCTACTAAAACTTATATAATATACCTTTAGACTTTAGATCATGAAGAATACGTGACATCTTTATCCCACTAGTTACTAGTTTCTGTTGACCGCGAGTTTCATTCAAGTCCCAAAAAGAAGTCTTAAACCCACGGTTGGGAGCATCCAGAACTTGCCAGCCAGGCCAATATGCTGGGTCAGCATGTTAAGTGAATTCTGGGTATCATGCTTAACTTATTAGGAAGAAGGTTGGGGTGTGATTGAACCAGCCTTTTAAGGGCAAGAAAAGCGTTTCAACAAATTCAGGGGAGGTATCATCAGGAATCAGAATCATGTACCCCTAAGGGGGATGGAAAGAAAACAAAATAATACGATTGAAAACCAATGGATCCTCCAGCAAACAACTACAGTATATAATTCCTTGAAAAGCATTGTCATTCCGAACCTTGCCTGAAAGGGTCTATGTGACTATTGGGATGGTTACATTACATCGCAACGACGTGTCTGTACATCGTTATGGTCAAAAAACAATTGAAGAAATTAAATGCTTGCATTTCCGAACACACATATTTCGCTCCATGTCGCAACCCTGTCGCACCTCGTGTTGCCGTATACTCTTTGGTAGAACTTCAGGGATCCGCCTTTTTGGAAGTTTCCCAACTCAGAACTTTCTCCAAACCCATGGCTCTCCAGAAAAATCTTGAGTCTCCAGGCCCTCTTTCAAACCTCACCACATAGTCCTTGTTATCATGGACCCCCAACACCTCAGTATCGCAGCCATCAGTGCTGTGTTTGGCAAAGGTTGCAAGCCCATTGAGTTCGACAAAAGATGGAGAAATTCCATGATCTGAAGGGCTAGCTGTCTTTATCATGGGAACTTTTTTGTTGATTCAAATCTTTGTTTCTGTAAATGTTGGAACAAACGGCACCTTTCTTGGTTAAGCTAATCCTGTTCCGAACAATGACTTGCCCGGTCTGCCGGATGCTTGAAATTTCACATGTCATAAGATATACAAACTTAGTACTCAAAATTACTCAAAGTTCCTGTTTTTATCCTGAAAAATATCTCTTTCACTGTTTTCTCCATTCTGAAAAAAATCCTCCTCATCTCCTCCATGCCTTCACCCTCTCCTGTTTGAATCCTTTCATGTCAGGACCCCCCAACCTGGGCTGGCAACCATCTCACAATCGCACGGCTGCCTAGGAAACGGACCACTGTCCAAGGGGATGTTGATTCAATACAGTCTCTTCCAAATGTCAACTGGAAAACAGACACAAATCACTACGAAAGCTAATTGGATATGGCACAAATCATCCTCTATACAGTGGATGTTCCTTTGGGGATGTCTCAAAATGAGGACCCTCTGTGCTAAGGCGAAAGGTTGCCCACATCGCTTCATTCTCCCATCGCACCTTGTCCCATCGTCCAGCTCACTTCCACACGAGTCCCGAGGTCAAAACAACCTGACGAAAGAGGAAAAATTGCACCTTTTCAGAAGTCAAACAAATTCTGGAGTGAATGGATGTAGCAAAGTTCAAATCGATTTCCCTGCAAATCCAGGTGATTCCAAGATTCCTTAACAAAACTACCTTTGGCATAGAATCTGCAAAAGTGACCTCGCAACATCGTATTCCGAAAAACTACAGTACTTGAAATGTCCGCGGAAAAGGAAAATCATCCAATTTTGTGGGCTTCCAGCTACTATTTCAGGGGATCAAACCAACTGTTTCCCCAACTTCTGAAAAAAAAAACTTGGCACATGTTCGATTGAAGCATTGAACAATTGAACGGTGCAAAGACAACTCTTTAGAACCACCAACAAAAGTGTTCATCTGCCTGGAAGAACCAAAAAATTGACATAATTCCCCAACATCCAACCCAAAAAAAACAAAACAACCAACACCTACCAATCAGTCACCAATTGCGCAAGGTGAAGTGAATTTTTGTTGGACTCCCCCCCCCCGTTGATGGTCATGAAATCCCACCCCTCCACCCCCTTCACTTTCTCGCCGTGTGGCCTTCTGGAACCCGTGGTTTTTGAAGCTCTTCCAAAAGCCCAGGCTCCGCCAGCTTTTCGTAGCATTCGCCTCGGGGAAAATCGGAGATTGGTGGTCGGAACACTTTCGTCCCGATCCATTGGATTTCCATGGGGATTGAAGGTTTTCTACCTCGGGATCTTTTTTTGTTAGGTAGAAATTGGGGATCTATATACCCCGTACCAAGCCAGGATGCCAGTGACCCAAGTCAAGATGTTTTTCATTGTTGAGTAGGGGATTTTTTTGTTATCAACCTTCATATTAGATATCATTTGCCACTGTTACTGGGACAAAAAAGCACTCAATGTATAGTCTCAAATGTAACTGTTTGCATCTTGAGATTCCATTTGAGACTATCTGTAAGTTCCTCATCTAAATAGATGGCCCTCAATGGATACTGTCACACACGCACTACAAAGACGAACCTACTGCAACCATGGCACGCCAAACCTTTGTGGCACGCACAGCTACCTGCCCAAACACACCGGGGTTGAGATTGCACCATCAACCATTTGGTGCTCCAAATATGACTGGATATAGCCACAGAAAAACAGGAGTTGGAAGTTGCAGGCTCATGTCCTTTTTTTTAAAGGTCAACTTCCTGACAGGGGCCATCTTTGATATGTAATGGTTGTTTTATTGGGGGTGGCAGAAATGTTGGAAGCTCCGATGGAATTGATAGTTGGGCTATCCGCAGTCGCCAAACACCACCAAAACATCAAATGTTAAATCACCGGCTTCAGCGTTGAATGGTTGAGCTCACACGCATGGAATTACGTAACACACGGTTTCATTAACTATGCACGAAATTTGATAAAATACTTCTTAGCTTCAAAGAAGTATATACTTGGTATCACGGAATTATCACCTGTCTTTGTACAGGCATCGGGCTTCCCAGTGTCCTAGGCCTTTCCTTCGAAAATTTGAGTCAAGTTTGATTTCTGGTCTTATGGCTGATGATTCCCAAAAATCATCAAAAAGCACTTTTTCCCTACTGATTTGGGAACAAAACAACCAAAAATTAGATCCCAGGATTCAAGAAATTACGCAGCGAAAATTCTGGCTACTTTGCCTTCGCTCCGGGCTTTTAGTGTCACTGGCAAAATGTCGCATCTCCAACAAAGAATCCTTGCAAACCCACTCCCCCCAAAACAAAAAAAAACACATCAATCTGGCCAATTCCTTGTGAGTCCCCAAAATCTCTTGAAAAGATCCCTTTTTTGTGGGATGCTTCCTCCAATCCTTGCATAAAACCACCCGCTGATTGCTCAAGTGTTCACTGGTGTCACCTCCAGCACCCTCTGCACCATCCAATCGAGGGCATGAGTGATGTCCTGCTGCCGATTTCTCAAAATTTTCGACACGCCCATCAAATGATTGGTTGGAGTCGGAGGTTCACATTGGTAAGGTTTACTTTATATAGGAATCCCTTTCACAACAGAATTCCAGAAAAGAAATAGCTCAAAGCACCAACATAAACTACGATCATTATGCATTGGTTGACAGAAAGAAAACCAAAGAAAACAAAATTGTGGAGAGTACCCTCCCTGAAACTAACATAGTCCCTGAGAATAGGCCTCCCCAATAGGAAAGTAGTATTCCAACCATCCATTTTTAGGGGCTATGTTAGTTTCAGGGAGGGTAACCAGGAGTTTTGGACATGAAAGTCCCCAAATTGAACATCTGATGGATTTGATCCAAAAAGTGTTGCTTAAATTTCTGCGAAAATCAGATGGACGACGTAAAAGTTTGCTTCATTTACCGTAAGCTTAAAAAATACGCATGTGTATATACTTATCTATACATATATTTTATATATACACGCATATGCATAGATACCGTACATACCATATCCAATTCGACCAGGTGACCCCTTTTAACTAACTCCACATCGCCAATTTCGCTCCTTCTCGCCCGCAAATATCCTTTGTCCCTCACGTCTGCAACCATGATCCTGGCATAGATTTTCGTTGGGGGTTTTTGATTCGGATACACATGGAGATTCCCAAGGCTCAACCGGAAAAAATGCTGCCGCTTACTGATCCCTGAAATCTTCATAACCAGGCGGGGTCTACAAATTTGAAGAACACTCGAATGGTAGATGAGAACTTTAGATGTGAATGAAGGTTTTTCTTCAACCACACATACAATTAATTTGCGGGTTGTGAAACAAGAGACACCCAAATGCAAATTTCAATATATGCCAATACCCTTAAAGACTAGCACTGAACCTAAACGAATGAATATATGCATATTTATATATGTAAAATATATAATATACATATACCGAAATATTGTGTATTTGTGTGTGTGTTTTGTTTGTCTGAAAGACTTTCCCCTCACGTGAACCTTACCCTAAAGGATCCTCACAGGCTTGTGTGTTCAAGGAGGATGGTACCCCTCACTAACTCCTGATAGTCTTCAGGTTCCGCTGTCTTGGACATCCAGAGGGTATGGCCTCGGCAGATTGCTAAAAGCTTAAGGATAATGGATCATATCTAAAATCACATCAAATACTGTCAAACACTCGCATCCGTTTTCAAAAGCACCCATATAAAAATCATATAAAAATCATGCATCACAAATTTCCAAAACAAAAAAAAACAAGATCTTCATTTCCATCCATCATCATCCAATACAAAAAAAAACATGGGTTGGGTCCATCAGAAATTTCAAAGAACCCGTGGTGAAGTCCCATAGCTCCAAAGTTTTTGGCCATTTTCGAAGCCAAGCTGCCACGTTGGTAGGACCTTATCATCCAAAGCGATTCGAACCCCAAAAACTGGCGGGGATTTTCAGGGACTCTTGCCTCTTAGCCACACGATTTTCTGGTCTAACCCATATATTTTCTGGTGCACCCTGCAACCTTGCGAAATACATTTCCATGAGGCAACACGGTAAGGGACACTGCACAATTCTTTCCCCTTGATGAGTCCATATTCAAATCCTTTTTCCTAGAGGCAAAAGCCGGGAATTAGTTCACTAAACGGCACGAAGTCACATCCTTTGAACGAATAACAACAAGTTTGGCAAATCAAAAATGGGATCAATTCCTGCAATTCTGGTTGCCAAAATGATTTGTACAGCCTCCTAAATAAAAAACTGCAATACACATGTTTTGGACAACCTCCTGTTGGAAGCAAAAAATGAGCAATTTAAGTAGCAAAAGCAACCTACCTTCACCAAAATCCAACAAATTTCAAGTTAAATTCTGCTTGACTCCCCAAGGCAAATTTTGAGGGTTTGTCGCAAAATTCGGCATCTCAAGATCGTTCATTTTGGAGGGATCCTGAATTTTGAGACACTCCCGTGACACTCCCGCATGGTCGTTTTGATCATATAGATAAGCCATGAATTTCAGACAAAGTCGGCAAAAAATCACGTAGGCACTTGATATCAGGGTGGGAAAAAAGTAGGTTGGTTTCAAAAATCGACAAAAGCAAAAGCTACCACTATGAAAAACACAGGAACTCCTTCAAATGCAACTGACTGCTCAACCATATCCTCCCTAAAACTAACATGGAACCTGAAAATACACCGTTGGAAAAGGAGAAACATCTAGCAACCACCAATCTTTGGGTTCCATCTTATTTTTCAGGGGTGTAGGGCTTTTCTACTCTGAGCTTATCAAGTTCAAACCCATAGCCCTGATTTCCTGGCAATGGCTTCGTCATGACAAATGGACGACCTTTTTACGTTCCACTCTTCAACCAACCAACATCTCCAACAACCCTCCCTTTAAAACATCAATCTTAAGACCTTTCAACCGTTTAAATTTAAATCATCAACTTCAAATTTCAAAAAAAAAACACACACAACAACTGAACTGCATCCATTTTTTCAGCCAAGGCTACATCAATCTCTCAGCAAAGGCTACATCTCCAGTTGGACAACCATCTTCACCATTGGTGTCGGCCAAGGCGTGACTCACTTCACGACGCCGATCTTCACTTTCCGAAGAGGTAGCTGCCAAAATTCGGTGCCACATCTTCACCTTTTTGGCGGGGCAAAGGTCGGTTGGGGAACCGCCACCGCAAACACCCCGGCCCCACCCCTTAAACCCCTGCGAAGCTTGTGGTGAGGGAAGCTCGGGGGTGTTCTCATCCTTTGTCGTCCGTTCAAAAAAACAAAAACAACCAGCCATGGCATGTTGGGGAAAAAACACCCCGTTTGACCTTTCCAAAGAGCAAAAACCCTAAAACATCCCAAGTCGGAAAGAAAGCGCAGTTCATCTCCAAAAATATTCAAAAATTCAGTCCCAAGACCTGGAAGGATGGCTTTACCCGGCGGTCCCAGGTGGATGTTTGATGTTCTTTGGCTTAGGAAAAAAGGCTCATCAAAACCAAGCTCCAAAGACATATCCTTTGGGTGTTTTTCTACCTTTCCATCAAAGCTGCGACCCCCACCTCGCCACTAAAATGGACGACTCCGATGTCCTGGAAAGGCATGGGATTTTTCCGGATTTGGAGGATTCTGAAAGTGCCATTTTTCAACCAAATGTCAGGTAAATGTGTACCATTCCCATGGATGGTATGGGAATGCTTATATATTTTTTTTGGCACTTTCAACATTTAACGTCCTTTGGCCTTGTTTTCTTTTGATTCCGAAGCGGTTGGGAATCTGAGTCTTGAAAGTGCACCTACAAGCATTACAAGCTTGCGACACTGCAAGAGATGCGCAGCATGTACAGTACATTTAGATGATTGGTAGTTTAAATGTCATCTCCCTCCGTTAAACACCCCACTCATTGAATTTCATGAATTTGACTGGTTATCTAAGTAAATTCTTGTGCATGACTGGTCATCCAAGTATATTCTTGTGCAGGTCAACTCACATCGACATCGTGTCATATCACATCAAACTTGTCTTAAATGCCTGGTGCCACAACCGTACAGAAACCTGTGAGGCCAAAGGGGTGCAGCAAAAAAGAACGTGTTTGTTACGCCACGACTCATACTGTTGATGGACAAAATCCTGCACCACCTGGGATGGTTAAAACCCTATAAATAATGGGATAATCATCATGATTGGTGGTGCAGGATTTTGTCCATCAGCAGTAGCACCTTCTCCATTCAATATGAGCCCCAACTTTTCTGTATGACTTCACGAAGAAACCACTGCACAAACTCCACAAACACTTTTAAACAAATGGCATATAATTCCCGTATCCTATGGATATTATCCTCCAGCCCTCCATTTCTAAAAACCCACTTGGGAGGGACATCATGTACCTGGTCAACATAACATCACCTCAGGTCCTCCAAGTTCATCCTCAACCTCTGCGGCAACCAGTCTTTGTCCGCCTCCGAAAAGTCCTGCAGCGTGTTGTTTCGCAAAAAAGTGCCGGCAGTGCCGAGATTTTCCGAGGCACTAACAATTGGAAATGCTGAAATCAGAAATCCTTGATCAACTAGCGAAAGTGGAAATGTCATTGCTTTAAAAAAACTATTTGATTTGGGATTTGCAACTTGAATTTTGAATAATTACCAAAAGACTCAATGTTGCTTTGGGAATCGTTTAAAAGCACATCTGCTAGCAGTCGCTTTGTGGATTCCATCGTATTCTCGGCATCTTGCAAAAACAAACAGCAAAGTCTTTTGAGAAGGCTTCTTTGATATAATTTGCTGCCTGAAGTCACGAATCTTCGAAGAGTAGAGACTACTAGCAATGCAGCGAATATCAAATATGTGTCGAAGGACCCCTGTAGTGTTTTGCTAGTAACCATGAGATGAAACCAAAAGACTGAACGATGTCATACAGACAAAAAACCATCATCAAAAAAAACTTGTAAACATCACCTTCACAACCGGCTCAGTTTCACCAGAAACTTCGACTTCAAATATCAAAAATCGCCACCGAAAAATTCTCGGAACTCACCCGTTTGTCCTGTCCCTTGGTCTCCAAAAAGACTCTCCATTCCAAAACGCGCTCGATGGCAAAGAGAGATTGATGCAGCTGGTAATTCCATGCAACGCTGATTTGATACCTGGAGAAAACATGTGCTGGGGGGGGTATACACCATGCAGCATGTATATATGTGAATATGATTAAATTGCTTGGATCATCAAAAAACATCTGAGATTTGTAACTCTAATTTTCAAGAGTTCTTGAATGCATGCAAGCATGCATGTAAGATACAGACACATCCCAATGTCCCGGTGCTCTCAATATCATATCAGCATGTGGTTTTATCTTCTGCCAATGTAAACCTGCTTGGAATAGTGAATTGGAATCCTTTCCATGCTCAGGCAGTATCTCTCTCAAAGCTACCACACGACTGCACAATCTCGTGCAGCTTCTAGCAGTAGCAAAATCATATGTGTATACATATATAGTGTATAACAAGATGATAGTTAGATGTGCAAATATCCACAAACAGAAACGTGAAGGGAGGTGGAAGATGTACCATTTCCTTCCTTTTCCTTCATATTTTCCATGCCAAGTGAAGAATAGCATTCATTTCAATCCTGAGATATTCAAGCAACCAACATTCAACCCTCCGCAGAAACTCCCAAACCGTGCGCAAGATATGAGGCACTGGACCTTCAATTGTTACTCTGATCCCTCGACCATCATCAACTCTGACCAGATGATTAAGTCTTTAAGGCCATGGCTTCCTTGTAACATGTGCCGAAGCATCATTTGCTACCCTCTGATAAAACTTGGAAATTCCACCAAAATACAGAAAGCATGGTTCTCAAACCCAAATCCACCAGTATATCCTAATGTTCAAATTCCAAGATTCACCGTTCACATGTCTCCAAAAAAAAACAATCCGAGATGCCAAGGAGACTCCCTCCGAGCAGCAAAGAAGCGAGACAAGTAATCCTCGCATTACGTGCAAAAAATCAACCGAACCCACCGAAAAAGGCGCGGCTTTTTTTTGTTGAACCGTGCCCCCCCCCCAATTTCTTTAGCCATCAACACAGTGTCAATTGGATGTCAATGCAGCTGCCAACAGTTTCACCAAGTTTTAAGGCCGAACTGTCCTAACTGTCCTAATTGTATCTGTTAAACACCTCCACCTTTCCATCCACACATCCATCCATCCATCCAAGCGTCTTGCTCAGGTCCATTTCCAGCAACATGGCAAGGATGGTGTTTACAGGTCACCTGCGGTGAAAAAAACAGCAGCTGTAAAAAATCACCAAAAAGACTTCAGCAGGTTTACCATTTTTGGAGCTATTAGACCATGTGACCCAAACCTAACGACCCAAAAGAAAATCATATGCTCCGAAAATGTTTCGTGAACCAAAATGGTTTCCCCTAAAGTTGAAGTTATAGCCGTTATAGCCATTGGAAATCTGACCAACTTCAACCGCATGAATCCCAAAAAATGCCTCCACAGGTTGTTGATACAAAAGGAAGTCCCAACAGGTTGGCAGTCACAGGTTGGAGACCACCAAAACAAAAAGTAGAAATATACTGGCATTGCAAGGGCATCTACTCTTCCTTCTAGGAAATCATACTTGAAAGTAAATGAATGAATTTCTCTCAAAAAAAACTAACGACTTTGCGAGCTCAAGCTAAAAGATTCCAACTGAAGCATGGAGCTATGGATAAAAATCCTACTGAAATTGAAGCCATTTCCTTTAGCATATTGGGAGTTGGGTTCACTTAAAACAAAATTCGACAACTCGCCTCACTGAGCATTTGCTGAAAGACATAATAGTCAGGCTGCAGTAGAATGAGACCCGCATTGATGCCCCCGGATTGCCCCCATGGGTAGTCCTCTTCTGCAAAATGGGTTCGCGGGCGTTGGCGAGGAGAGAAACATCATGACACGACTGGGTCAATCTTCCCAAGAAAAGGGTGCAGAATAGATTTTAGATGTGTTGATTTTTTTCTGATTGTGGACATATTTCCCAACCACCCACGCTACCCCCCCAAAAAAAAGGTTCATTTGAACAAACGCAAAAGTTGTCACAAAGCTGAGTGATCTTGATTCCTTTATGAGACCTCTTCAGGTGATGCTCCTGGTTGTCTTCAGTGCCAAAGAACCGGCGACCATCCACTTCCGCTCCATGAATTTCTTCCTTGGTGCCGCCAAAAATGGATCCCCACATCCCAAATCATGTCGTATGTTGTGAGACTGGTCAGCAAGAGTTAACACAGCTAGTCTGTCTCCTAACATGAAAATCAAGGAAATTTTAGTGCAACGGTGGCCATGTTTGGTCCAAGTTCAGATTATATGAAACAATGCATAGCAAAGGAGGTGACAAAGTCAATTCACTAAAATTCACACCCAGAAAATGGTTGTATCCTATGGTGCCATTTTTTCAAATTTGCTCGGCATAGAACCACGCACTGGCTGCTGGATAACGGTTTAAAGTGCAGTTATTTCCTATCTTATCTTTTAGCCGGATGAATGAACCAATTTTGGAAACCACGTTTCCCGACATAGATGATTTGCGGCGCCATTCGCTTGACTGCTTGCAGACTGATGAGCCCGAATTGAAGAAATTTTTGGGGAACGATTTGAAAACCCAAAACAGATCTGCATCATCTATTCCGTGGAATATGAGGGAACATTGAACAACTAACCCAAGCCAGATCGGACAACGTGAGCAAGCTTTGGGGGAAATTTCCGTTGTGGAGAAAAAGCAACGCAAAACGGAGACTTTGCGGAAACTTTTTGGAGAACCACTTTCACTTACAAACAAAAGATGGATTTTTCCGGATTTGGGTGAGAATCCCACATATGACGAATTTGTCGGTACCTTACCATACCTGGATTTTTTCTCAAAAACTAAAACCAAAAGCAGTCCTGCCCCAACACCTTTAATACATTGTTGCCAAAGCATGGTGAAAGCACCACACATCTTCCAAACGTGCCTACAACTCACACCAATAGAGAATAAAACGAAACACACACTGCCAGTTCCCACATGAGACTCAAAAATCATCCATCTGGGGGCATAGATTATAACATTTAATTTGCGAAATTGATGCTTCTAGCCCGGTACTCCAATTTCCTTCCCTGCAAAAAATTCTTCAACAAGATATTTGGGGATGGTTTGGCTGCCCAATGCGAAGCAAGTTCCTTCCTAACGCAAGCCCAATGTCCCAGAAAATCATGCTATAAGATCTGTGCCTGGTCCGATTGGCTGGCAGCATGCCTGTCCTCAACAAATTGCCACCGTTCCAACCAAAAAAACACTGATTTTCCCAACTTCGTCTGCCGAAGTATCAAAGCCCCACTCGCAGCTGCCATCATTGTTCATTACACGCAGCCCTAAAGCTCAGTGGCTTTGAAAAGATCTTGAACAAATACCTTTCGCCAAAATGGCTGAAAGCCATGATCCCATCCTGCCTACAGAGTCTTCCAGCGCAGCGAACTTCACGCAATTGTTGCTTTTCAGGCTGAATCACCACCGCTGACACACCACGGAAACACAACCAGCCACCACCAAGACAACACAGACCAGACAGCAAGGGCTGAACGCTGGCGCACACAAAAAGCTTGGTTTGGGCGTCGCACTAGTTGGCCGCCCTATCGGCAGATTCATTGTTTTTTTCCTGAAACTTCCGCCCACGGCTCGCCGGGGAACTACTTGTAAATGTGATCTGAAATGCTATAAACTGAAAACAAATTTGAATCGGAAAATGAAAAGCAAATCAAGAACAAGTATATTTATGTTTCTAAATTTAGTAACAGAATACAGAGAACTGAATAAAACGTAAATATTTGATTGACTTGGCGACACATTTGAATATCGCTACAAATACAAAAGTACGTCAAATGAAAATGATATGAACGAAAATGGCTGCATTATAGTGAAGCTAATCCTGAAATCAAAGACCAACCCAAAAACTAAATCTATATCGAGTTCAAAAGACTTAGATATATATGTTTATCTGTATATATATTTATATATATGTTTATTAAAAACAATATGTTTATCTCAATAAATATATACATATATATTTATATATATAAATATAAGTTGATCTAAATATATGTATATATATATATGTTAATCTCATTATAAAAATATGTTTATCTAANTCTAAATATTGAGATATTTACATATATGCTTATCTAAATACAAAAAAATGTTTTTCTAAATATAAATATATGTTTATCTGAATATATATATATATATTTATATCTTTTTTAATTTGCAATGCAATTAAAAACTTGCAATTAAAACTCAAAAGTGAGACAGGGTTGTAGGTTGAAATTCAATCAACTCGAATTTGAAAATATCAATATATATATATATAAAAATAAAACTATAAACACATATTGAATTTCATCTATCTAAAAAGATACATTACACCAACCCTGGACTAGGCGGTGGAACCAGGTAACTAGCCACAACAAACACCTGTTCATCCTACTCACTTGGAGTGGAGTGGCGGATGGATGCGCTGGGCGCGCTGGGCGATGCCAGTACCGGTGCTAGGTCACGGTTGCGCCCCAATCCCGCAACAGAAGGACTCAACCTGGATCCGAGTTGCAGCCCAACTTCCGTTCATGTAATCGCAACACTAAAGAATGCATCGCGCAACAACAGAAACCAGCAGGCCTTATGCTTGAGATTTGCTGCCACGCGCACTTTTCATTGCTCAATGCAGCTTCACGCTTCGAGCGCCCCCTTCCAGCCTGCAGACTCCTTCTTGTCTGCGGGATTCTGGTTCAAAAGCTCCTTCTCTTGCGTTGGGAAATGGGGAGCGTAAGAAAATTGGCATTGGCGCGCGCCCCTGCTTCCAGAGCATTCCTTGACCCCGCACCAGCAGGGTAGCGCAACTGAAAGAGCTTGCTGAAAGGCATCAACCTGGCCACGTTGCAGCCATCCATGCCGAGCCAGATAAGCCGGCCTGGCTCTATATTCCGCGGCCCAGCTAGCCCAAACAAAACCTTGTTGATCCGTGGATTTCGGGGTTGCTGCGGCGCCTTGCCTAAAGGTAACAGGTTTTCATCTTTCACAAGCAGGCAGTCAGTCCGACCACCGCAAGAAATCCTGACTGGGTCAGATTGCTTTGAAGAAGTCAAAAGTCGGCCCACCAATAAACAATGGGGCATCGATCCATCAATTCCTTGAGCCAAAACAGCTACCAGAAGAAACCGAGCTTATGAAATCAACATTGGAGCATGACTTGTTTCGTTTGGACTAGCTAGGACTACTGCAAGAGGTCCTGTGATCACTATCGTCTCCATAGATTGAGGGGAATACAATATATTGAAGTCTATTTGCTGTGAATTTCTCCACAACTATTCTTTGTAAGAGAAATATATATATATATATATCTATATAAAGTAAATATCTATCTTTTTAAAACCAAAAATGTTCAGTAGAATCTTTCCTTATGATCCCAACATGTATGCAAAGATTTTTCTAAGGAAGCTAGCATGTCCTTCCCCAAAAGTTCCAATTTCTTGGCGGTTGCGATGCGCGGATTTTCCTGCTGAACTTGGCTTGAAAGATCCAAGTCCTTCGCAGCCTGCTTAGACAGTAGTTATTGTCAAGGTATTGTATCATTTGCTGGGCAAAACACATTTACCACGGGTGATTTTTTATCCTCTATTCCAAAACATGGAATCGGGCACATTTGTGGATACGAGAATATGCTAGGTATGTTGCCTTCCAAGGTAGTGAACAAAGGCGCCCAGAAGAAAGTTGTAAATGTAACTATATATAGAGGGACATGCAAATGATTTATTACATCTTATTCCTCTCAAAGGCAAGTCTCTTGACATTGAACCTTTTGACATTCAAAAATGCACTGGGAACGACTCGTCGGTTTTCGTCGTGTTTCTTTCAAGGTGTGAGGTGGCTTCTCTTGAGCTTGCACTGCAAACATGGAGGCTGGGCACACATCGCTAAAGGATTGTGAGAGCATATCTTACGCGTGCTGTCCCCCAAGGTAATGCTCTACATCACACATTTGTCGACGACAAACCCAAGCATATGTAGAAAACTCCTGCCGCTGAACTTTTCTGACATAACATAATTTTAACTGGGCCAAGTCGTTGATTTTTTTGTATTCAAAGCTTCTTCTAGCACACGCATCAACAAGCCAACAGGAAATTGTTTTTGTCGTACCCTGTACAGAACAAACCCCTGACACCAAAAGGAAGGAAAACCTCAAAAAGGTCCTGTGTTTGTGGGGGATCTTATAAAAGCAACCCTGGTGCTCCCAATCTGTACACCGAGTTCAGGGCGAAAAGTTCTTTAAGAAAATGGAGAGTCGGATAAATTCTTCCTTCCAAATTTGGCCCTCGCTGTGACTCCTTTCAATTAAAACTTTTGTTTGGATAGCTAGTTTACATGTCCTGCGGCTCCCTCTCAAAACCTAGACTACTGAAGCAACAGCTTCTGTGTTCACCATCATCCACGGATTTGAGGTAATGTACATTTCTGAAAGCCCATTTACGTAGATAAAGAAGTATGTTGGGATATGTTCGTACATGTATTCAGAAAATCAACACTTGTGCAAATATAAATATAAATATATATATATATATTTGCATACCTATTGAAATTGTTTTGGTTAATTCAACTTGTGTATTCACTTAGCCCCCTTTTAAAATCTGGAAAGCCAGCACTCCCTTTCCCGACAGATCCAGTTCCTTTGCTGCTGCGACGTGCGGATCTTCCCGCTGAGCTTCACTTGCAGCCATGTCTTTCTCAGCATCCTTAGACAGTATTTTTTGTATCCTTCACAGGACACAACATATTTACCAGGGTTTTTTCTAAAAGACCTTTCGCTAATGTCTAAATCAGGACATGAAATTTTGACACGCATCCACATACTCTAAACAGCCAACTAGGATACCAGCAAGGAAAGTGCCTTCGGATGTGCCTTTCAAGGACATTAAAAATCCACACACATATATATATATATATATTTATATGTGTATGTGTATGTCTAAATACGGAAGATAGGTTCACTTTTAGAAAGATATGTATTCAAAATGTTCGATTAATGAAAACATAGATACCCTTGAAAATTCACAAGCCCCTGGAAACTTCAAAGACCCTCACTAACCTGTCCTGGTTCTTATTGTACAGCCATTGTAATTTCAAAGAATTGCACCCCAAGAACCTATGAAACTGCATGAGGGCGTATGTTCAAGGTGTTTTTCCTGTGAAGTGACAAACATGTGAGTGAGTGGAAATGATATCCCAGCACACTTTTGGATGAGAACGTCAATATGAACCATTTTTGTGCTTCTCAAAAAGGGACCCCGTAATGCCGAATTCAATCTTTTCGTTGCATGTGATTTACCCCAGCTTCCCAAGAAAAAGCACCCAAAATTTGAAGGAACGTTTCATCCGTTACGACTATCAAACATAGATGTCCTACTTCCATTGGGTTAAGGATGCTCCGTGCATTGCACTGGACGTTTCATGCGTTGCGACTTTAAAACCCATGAGTACGGAATATTACTTTGTAATACGGAGTAGTTCTTTGTAGTTCGGAGTAATGCTTTGTAGTTCGGAGTAGTGCTTTGTATTTTTCTTTGTAGTACTTTGCAGTACGGAGTTATACTTTGTAGTGCGGAGTCGTACTGTGGAGTACGGCGCGATACTTTGTAGTCCGGTGTAATACTTTGCAGTACGGGGTAATACATTGCAGTACAGGGTAATACTTTGCAGTTCAGGGTAATACTTTGTGGTACCTCGCAATATTTTGTAAAACGGAATGGTACTTTGTAGTACTTTGTAGTTGGACATATACTTTGTAGTACGGGGTAGCACTTTCATATGTAATATAAAATTACTCTGTTATACTCTGTAGTACAGAGTCGGACTTTGTAGTAGGGAGGAGTACGGGGCAAGTACTTGGTACTACTTTGTAATATGGGGAAGTCACATTTACTGGCCTCAACTCACCCCACAGCCAACCACATTACTTCCTCTCACCGCAGCCAAGCACATGACATCACATACATGCATAGCACATTACATCACCACCGCCGACACACCATAGAAACACGACCAGCCACCGCCAAAACACCACCACCAGTCAGCAACGGCTGAAAGCTGGCGCGCGCAAAAAACTTAGGTGGTCGCCCCGTCGGCAAACTCTGTCTTTTGTTCAAAATTATTTGCCCTGAATCTTCCGACCCCGACTCGGCGGGGAACTGCTTGTAAATGTGACCTGATGTGCTAAAGAAAATTTGAATCTGAAACTGCAAAGCAAAGCAAGAACACATATATATATATACATTTAAATATTTATATATATATGTATATATATCCATGTTTTCTAAACTCAGCAAAGGTAAACATAGAACTGATGACTAGAAAGTGAATATTTCATTAATACAAAAATACATCATATGAATATGATATGAACGAAAATGGCTACATCCATAGCCAAACTAACCCTGAAATCAAAGACCGCACCAAAACCAAACTCATATTCAATACAAACGATATAAAAATTGAAATCTAACTTTGAAATGCAATAAAACAATCAAATCAAACCGAAATAGTGAAACAAAATTGTAGGTTGAAATTCAACCAAATTGAATATTTGTAAATTAATATTATATACTTATATATATATATGTTTAAATATATATTTTNAACTAGCCTCAACAAACACCTGCGCTGCTCACTGCCAGAAAACAAGGGCGCTGGGTGGGGTGGAGTGGCGGGTGGTGGGTGCGGTGGGCCTGGTGTGCTGGCGTCGGCCGCGGACTGTTTCCAGTTACAAAGCCACGGCCCAGCCAGAAGAGTCAGCCTGCACGCGCCGAACTCATCGCCCCGCACCACTGGCGCAATTACACTAATCGCAGCGCTAAAGAAGGCATCCTAGCCCGGCAACAACAGAAACCAGCAAGCCTTATACTCGTCGCTCACTCTTGCAAAGTTGTTGCCCAGAGAGCAACCCATGCGATGTGTCTTGCTTTTGATGCATCCACAACAACCAAAGGCCTTCCTGGCCAGCTCCCGGCAAAGTGAGATTTGACCCACGCCCTGCTTGATGTTGTGCACTTCGAACGCCGCCTTCCAGCCTGCAGACTCCTTCTTGTCTGCTTGATTCAGGTGCAAAAGCTCTTTCTGCTTGTCCTTCAAGGCCTGCAAGTCTGCGCGTTGAGAAATGGGAATAAGAGCTTAAGAAAAGTGGCATGGGCGCGCGATAGCTGCCAGAGCATCCCTTGACCCTGCGCAATTGCTGCAGGTCAAGGCAACGGAGAGAGCTCGCCGAAAGGCTTCAGCCTGCTCCGTTGCAGCCATCCGAGCCAGATGCGTTAAGCTGGCCCGGCCAGGTAAGTTCTCTGATTCGGTCCCCGTCCGATCCCCAATTTGCCATTATCATAAAAGCAAAGCAAGAACAAATATATATATATATATAGTTAAATATATAGCCATGTTTTCTAAACTCAGTAACTGTAAACACAGAACTGACTAGAAAGTGAATATTTTATTAATACAAAAGTACATCATATGAATATGATATGAACGAAAGGGCTACATCCATAACTTTGGAATGCAATAAAACAATCAAACCGAAATAGTGAAACAAAATTGTAAGTTGAAATTCAACAAAAATTAATTTTGTCAAATTTTAAAAACTATATTCATATATATATATATATACAGACATATGTATACACATCTAAATCTCATCGACCTAGATAAATACAGTACACCAACCCAGCAGTAGGCGGTGGAAGAAGGTAACTAGCCTCAACAAACACCTGTTCATGCTGCTTGCTGCCAGAAAACAAGGCCGGTGGGTGCGGTGGACGGGTGGGCGTGGTGTTGGGGGTGTCTGGTGGGTGTGGGTGGTGGTGTGGTGTGGTGGTACTGGCGTCGGCCGCAGACTGTCTCCGGCTACAGGGCCCGCCCATCCAGAAGAGTCAGCCTGCACGCGCCGAACTCATCGCCCCGCACCATTGGTGCACTTAAACTAATCGCAGCACTAAAGAAGGCATCCTAATAGCCTGGCAACAACAGAAACCAGCAAGCCTTATACTCGTCGCTCACTCTTGCAAAGTTGTTGCCCAGAGCGCAACCCATGCGATGTGTCTTGCTTTTGATGCATCCACAACAACCAAAGGCCTTCCTGGCCAGCTCCCGGCAAAGTGAGATTTGACCCACGCCCTGCTTGATGTTGTGCACTTCGAACGCCGCCTTCCAGCCTGCAGACTCCTTCTTGTCTGCGTGATTCTGGTTCAAAAGCTCCTTCTGCTTGTCCTTCAAGGCCTTTAAGAAAAGTGGCATGGGCGCGCGATACAAAGCATCCCTTGACCCTGCACCATTGCTGCAGGGCAAGGCAACAGAGGGAGCTCGCCAAAAGGCTTGAGCCTGCCCCGTCGCAGCCATCCGAGCCAGATGTGTTAAGCTGGCCCGGCCAGCTAAGTTCTCTGATTCGGCCCCAGTCCGATCCCCTAGCTATGGAATGCGCAAATTTGCCATTTTCAGAAAGTTAAGTTGAACTTGCGCGTCTGCTCGGAAAACTCCCGCCTGATCCGCATCTTTCCTTTTTCTTCCAAAAGCGTTATGGGCCGGTTCACACGCGCAGGCTCTGTTTAAATCACCAACCCAGCGCTTTGGCTGTGGCAGCTCAGCTAGTCCAAACAAAACCATGTTGATCTGTGAATTTCGGGCTTGGTGCGGCAGCTTGCTTACAGGTAACAGGTTTTCATCTTTCACAAGCAGGCAGTCAGCCCCAACCTTGAAGATTGAGCAGGTGCTCTGGAAAGCTCTGCGCGATGAAACACCACACGCGAGAAATCTCAGATTGCCTTGAAGAAGTCAAGACAGAATCTTGTCCAGGTCCACCCATGAAGAGTGGAGCATTGATCCATCAATTCCTTGAGCCAAAACAGCTACACAGAAAAAAACTAGAAAACCACATTCGCGTGAGATTACAAACGAAACTTCTAGAAATAATACCATTCAAGGAAAAAACGCACAACAAAACTTGCCTTTTATTGAACCAAAGTTAACAGACACACAAACAAATCCTAGAAAAACAAGCTCAAATTCGAAAACCATCCGTTCAAAAAACTCAACTGAAATTTTCACTAATGTTAAAAGAAAAACATTCAAAAAAATACAACCCAAAAAATGACAGCGACGTGAGAAAACACATTTGAAATCCTAGAAACACAACATTCAAATGGAAAAAAATCACACTGCGCCAAAAATGACCTTCCAACATCACCACAGGCTGGGCTTGCCACGAAAAGGGACACTCCAACATCACCAAATGCTGCGCCCCATAGCCGAACCCCGCCACCCAACCACGAGCCACCACCCTGAAATATTACATTACATCAATCATGAAAGAAAAACATATGAAATATTCAAATTTCAAAATACAAACATCTAACAATTCATTATTCAAATACACTATGTCAAATTCAAAACAGAAAATGTTACATATAATCTCTGAACTTTTCAAAATACATCTCAATATGTTGATATTTGGATATTTACATTTTGAAACAACACACATGTAAAGAAACTAAAAAGACAAATAACCTATTAACAATTAGAAAGAAAAAATGTAAAAAAAAAAGAAAACAAAAAACAGTTAAAAGATAAATGAGTAAAGATTGAAAAATCCAAGAAATAAAAATTTAACGTAAATAATGAGAAGAAACAAAAAATGTAAATGAAATAACAAAAAGGCAAATAAATCAACAAAGAACAACAAACAAGAACCAATGCAAAAACAAAGAAAAGAGAAAGACACTGAAAATAAGATCGATAAACGCAAAAGGGGAATTTTAAAAAAAAAAGGTACAGGTATAAGAAACAAACAAAAGTATGTATATATAGGTATATTCCATTTCAAAATCAATATATATTGAAAAATCTCAACATATGAACCCCGGAGTGCCAAATTTAGAATCTAAAAAAAAAGAAGTGAAAAAGGTCACAAAAGCAACAAATATAGAATATGACATAGAAATATGAATGAAAATTCATTATTTAGTAAATTTGATACAGCAAAAAGAAAAATACAATATATAAGATTTAACAGGACATAAAATTAAACAAATATGCATTAATGTAAAACTAAAAAAGCATTTGTTGTCAAATTCCTGGTCTTGAACTGCGCTGGGTTTCTCTGTACTTGGCCATTCCCGTCAAAAATGGGGAACGCCCGGTTGCCGCAATTAGCAAACTCCTCATTGGCTTTTGGATTCTACAAACCCTTTCCTAGAAGTTTTCGAAAAACCGGATTTGGACTTTCATCTTTCTAAAACCCTTTGGGTTCAAAATATGGCCCAACATAACACCTTTATTAGATTACTATTCCCCAAATTAGAAGCCCCTGAAAAGCATAGACAAGAAACACCCACATGTGGGATTTCACAAATGCTAAGAAGATCCTTTGTCATTGTGAATCAGGTGAAAAAGGAAAAATTTTTCTTCCTGCGAAGCACAAAAAGACATGTGTGAAAGAACCATCCCAGAAGAATAGTCAAGAACAGTTCCATGGATCTAATTATCATTGCTTCATCTATCTAGAACTCATCTACGTAGGTCCTAACCTTTGATCTTGAAGCACCACAAAAAATGCATGGATAATAAGTCAATTTCTGTATACACTTCAAATTGTCCTATTTCCTCCACTTGTTTGGGTTTAGAATTGGTGGATGGCTGTTGAACGACCGAGCCAAACTTTCATCCATGTGGAACCCTAGCTATGAGGAGTTGCATCTTGATGTACAAGATCTCTTTCAACTGGCATGTGGTATAGATTTAACAAGTGGTCCATATCTGAACCAAAATTATATTTTGCACAGCTTTAATACAAGTTCATGAACAAGATTCTGATTCAGAGTAGAGTTCAACGCAAAAGCTGATCCTGGAATCAACTGGCGGCCCGATGTGACTGGTTTGCCCGCCGTGTTCTACATCTAACCAAACAAACAAAAACCACGCATATACCGTCACGGTCTTCACAGAACATACCAGTATTGTACACTGAAATTCGGACGCTGCTTTTCTTTCAGCGGCTTGGCCAAAAAACAATGTAGCTTGGGCAGGTATTCACTAATGGCGCAACCACTATAGGTTCATGATGGTGAATGGAAATGATCGAGACCCTTACCTTCCTGGACCCCTAAAGAAAATTCTTGGCGGTTGCAATGCGTCCCTGGTTTGACAACAAGGGCCCCACGGTGACAATACAGCAATTCGTCCAACGACACCCCATACTATTTCTACTTTTTACATGCTTTTTACTTTTGCCTGTCAAAAACTGACTGGTAAGAAATAACACAAGAGATCGTTCCTGCATTTACTACTGTCGTCTATTGCTTCCTAGCAATATTTGAACTAGAAACTCATCGCTGCGCAAATTTACAGGAACAGCTTCCATGAGAGACACGCAAAGACTCATAGCAATGAAACAGCTGCTACCGAGAAGCACAGACAATGTGCATTAGGAAACAGTCAGGTGGCAAGACCTTACCAGTGACAACAGGTGAACCCTCTATTACTGCTTCTATGCGGGCAAGGTCCTCAACAAGCCCCTCAACAACCCCAAGATGGTTCTTTGTTTGTGCGCGGGGCTTATGAAATCAACACTGGTACTCGAAATTCGTACACCCAGTTCAAGGCAACTAGTGGACAGAATGTAGAGATGAGTTCAATGAATCAACACATATTGCCCTTGTTCTAAGAATATCTATCTCTATGACTTGTTTCGTTTGGACTAGCTAGCTTTGGTGTCTCGCGGGGCCTTCTCAAAAACCAGAGACAACTGCAGCAACAGCTTCTGTGATCATTATCATCTCCATAATTTGAGGTTACAAAATATATTTCGAAGTTAAATCTTTTTACCGTGATGGAATTTCTCCACAACTATTCTTTGTAAGATATATATATATATAAGTATGCAAAGTAAATACATCTTTTGACAAACAAAAATGTTTATTAGAATATTAACTTACGATCCCGACATGTATGCAAAGCTTTTCCAGGGAAGCTAGCTTTCCCCCACCTGACAGTTCCAATTACCTTGCGGTTGCGATGTGCGGATTTCCTGCTGAGCTTGGCTTGAAGGATCCAAGTCCTTAGCAGCTTGCTTAAACTGTAGCTATTGTCAAGGTATTGTATCATACGCTGGGCAAAACACATTTACCAATGGTGGCCTCTTGATCCCATGTTCCAAAACATGGACTCGGGCACATGTAGTGATTCGTTATATCTCATTGACACAGCTGGGGCCCCTCTCAAAGGCCAAGGCTCTTGATAATGAACCTCTTTACATCCAAAAAATCCACCCAGAACGACTTGCTGGACACTGGGCACACATCGCTAAAGGGTTATGAAAGCATATCCTTTGCATGCTTTTCCCCACGCTAATGCTCCAAATCACAAATTTGTAGTACCAACAGGAAGGGAACTGAACAAAGGCGCCCAGGAGAAATCTGTAAATACACTTCAAAGAAGGACTTGCAATTGATTCACTACATGTCGTTGACATACTTATGAGGCTGTGGGAGGGCCCCCCTGAAAAGCAAAAACTCTTGACACCGAACTTTTTGACATAATATAATTTTAACTGGGCCAAGTCGTTGATTTTTGTATTCAAAGCTTCTTCTAGCACACGCATCAACAAGCCAACAGGAAATTGTTTTTGTCGTACCCTGTACAGAACAAACCCCTGACACCAAAAGGAAGGAAAACCTCAAAAAGGTCCTGTGTTTGTGGGGGATCTTATAAAAGCAACCCTGGTGCTCCCAATCTGTACACCGAGTTCGGGGCGAAAAGTTCTTTAAGAAAATGGAGAGTCGGATAAATTCTTCCTTCCAAATTTGGCCCTCGCTGTGACTCCTTTCAATTAAAGCTTTTGTTTGGATAGCTAGTTTACATGTCCTGCGGCGCCCTCTCAAAACCCAGGCTACTGAAGCAACATGTGTTCACCATCATCTCCACGGATTTGAGGTAATGTAACGTACATTTTCTGAAAGCCCATTTACGTAGATAAAGAAATATGTTGGGATATGTTCGTGAATGTATTCAGAAAATTCAGCACTTGTGTATAAATAAAAAACAATACAAATCTATTGAGATTGTTTTTGGTAAATTTAAATTGTGTATTCACTTAAAAACCCCAATGTAGAAAACTTTTCTGCAAAGCCAGCATTCCCTTTCCCAACAGATTCAATTTCTTTGCTGCTGCGACATGCGGATCCTCCCGCTCAGCTTCACTTGCAGCCATGTTCTTCTCGGCGTCCTTAGACACTAGATGGGCTGTTTCTAGATGACCTTTCACTAATGTCTAAATCAGGACGTGAAAACTTGATATGCATGCACATGCTGTAAAAACCCAACTAGGATACAGCAAGGAAAGTCGTTCAGATGTGCCCCACAGAGATCGAGCCACTGAAGCTACCCAAGCAGTGCTTTGTTTTTCTGGGGTGTCAGAATATGGAGATGAGTTGGATGAATCGAATCGGATTCCCCATGCTTTAAGTATCACTACACTAAAGTTTTTTGTGTGCATGGCTGTCAGAACTACTGAAGCAACAGCTTCTGTGCTTACTATCATGTCCAGGGATTTGAAGTTATATAGTATCTAAGTTCGACATCAAAAATCCCAATATATAAGGAAGATATGTGTGTATACTTGTGTGAATGTGGAAGATAAGTTCACTTTTACGAAGATATAAAGTAAGTACCTATGAATGTGAGCTTGGACATAAACTATACGTATTTACAGTTTCCTCACAATGCTAACAAGCATGGAAAACCTTTGTGGGGAAGTCAGCATTTCCTTTCCCAATAAGTCCAGTTCCTTCGGCGCTGCGATGCGGGGATCTTTCTGCTACACTTCACTTGCAGGATCCACATCCTTCAGAGCATGCTTAGACAGTACCTATTGTATCGTGCATTGGACTCATGGGACACAACATAGGTTCAAGGCTTTTCTAGAAGACCTTTCACAGATGGCTCAATCAGCAGGTGAAAACTCAATATGCACGCAAATGCTGCAAAAAGCCAACCAGCATACCAGCACAAGAATTGCTTTCGGGTGTGCCCTAAACACAACACACTGCTGAAGCTAAAGGGATGGAAACCAAAAGGTCGTCCTTCCAACAGTAGATAGGATATGGAAGAAGACCGTGAAATTGTTCTTCCTTCTAAACATGGCCATCTCTTTGTGAATTGAAACATCTAAAAATATAGAGTTATTTTGTTGCTGGTCTGGGTGTCCTGTAAGGCCCATTCAAACCCAATGACGGTACTGAAGTAACACCTTCGTTGTTCCAACCAAGAACTTCATAGCTTTGGTGGCACATGAAAGAAAATAGGAAATGACAACACTCCTCTTCCCAACCAGTTCCTTTCAAGTTGCAATATCTCCTGACTGAGGTTGACTTGCAGGGCCTATATCCTTCCCAGTACGCCTGTCACATTTTGTGTCTACTTACTGGTTGTATCATTCCTTGCACAAACATATTGACCATGCCTTCCTCTAGGAGACATATTACGGACATGTAAACCAATATGGCAAAATCTTGATACGCCTGCGAATGCTTCAATAAGCCAATAGGCCTATCAACACAGGAACTGCTTTCAGTTCTCCAAAGAGATCAAACACACCCTGAAAGCTAAAAGGATGAAAGCGCTAAGAAGTTTGGGGATGAAGGGAAGAGGGGAGGCCGGCACGGCAGGCACACCCTATCGAGCCGCTACTGCTGGCTCACTCCCAAAGAAGCAAGTCGCAATATGTGCTCGCTACCCTTTGGGAGCTCGCATAATTATTATTGGCTTCGGTTATTATCAAATGTATAAATATATATATATGAATAAACATATCATTTTCTTATCTTCATTATGACTCGTATGACTATTACTGACTCATTTTTAAGACCATTATCATCATTGTGATTCCTATTCTTTATGAATACTATTACATATTGGATTTGTGATTATGATTTCTGTTTTTAAGGTCATTATTGATACTATGATTAGTAGTATTATTGTCTTGATCAATGTTTAACAAAATCTATCATGAATTATCACTAGAATCGTTACGTATGATGAGTTTGGCTACTATGATTACAATATTAATAATAAGAGTTAACACTCGTGCAGCACATGGTTCAGGCGAACCATAGACAGAAAATGAAAACGAGTCGAACAAATTGTCTTCCTTCTAGATATGGACACCTCTGTGACTTCTTTCAATTACCTACTTTCGTTCGCTATGCTTTTCGGGGGGGCTGTGGTGTCCTCCCGATGACCTAGAGAGAAAACTGAAACAACATCATCTTTGTTCACCACTACAGTCTCCATACAGCCCATGATGGTTTCAAGAACTTTTGGGCAATGTTCTCTCCCCAACGAACTTGCCCACCTTCTTTTTCCTTGCCTGAGCGTCTGTTGCAGAATGCAGCGCCTTGATATCAAAAGTGCTGTTTGCAAAGGTATGCAAACCTTGGTCAACTATGTACATACTATGTGAACATCTTCGTTTCACCACAGCACCGAAAGAATTCTTGCATACTGATTGGATAAAGTATCACAGCGTTGGGTCAACAGCACAAAGAATCTTCATAAAATCCTCCTTACCCTCTTGAAAACAGCATAAACCCCCTAAAACATCAAAGACCCTCACTAGCCTGTCCTGGTTCTTACAGAACACTGTATAGCCATTGTAATTTCGAAAATCCAAATGTGGCACCCAAACAACCTATGGAAGCTGCACGGGTACGTATGTTCAAGATGTTGTTCCTGGGACTTGACAAATATTTCATTGACCAGAAATAATATCGAAGCACACTTCTGGATTAGAACGTCAATATGAAACAATTGTTTGTGCTTCTCAAAAGGATCCCCCCCGAAACTCAGCTCCGAACTGTCAACTCCCTAACTTCAAAACAAGGCTGGCCAACTGGATTTAAATCTATGTCGTTCACGTTCCAATTCCAAGACCTGTATGAACCATTGAAAGTTGGATTCAACTCATGACGCATAATACCAAAAGCTCCCCAAACTTAGAGGGAACTACATAAAGTTTCCTCAGTACAACGCAAGACCTTACTCAGGCTTGATGAGGCATAAGAACCAGTGATAGATATTCCAGGCCTGTATTGGTGCGGTAAGTTGGCCGTATTTCAGCCTTATTCAGGAGGAATCCTCCTTTCAGGGGTATGCGTGTACGGCAATGAAACGGAAATTTGGATTGCACCAAACATGATACAGCAGCCCGCCGTAACAAGGCACCAGAAAGCTTTTTGTTGAAAGCGTTAGCTAGGCTCAGCGAGACCAAAAACAAGGTCCAGTGGATGGATTTGACCAGGCCTACTCTGACCTCATTTTGTTGAACAAAAGCATGAGCATCTAGGACATCTGCTGGGTGATGTTGGCAGAGACAGTCTTCATGTCAACACGAACCCAAATATAACCCTATTAAGGTATGTTCAAAAAAAACACAGGAATCACACAGAACCTTAAGGAAGGAATTTTAAGGGGCCGGCTTTCAGGCGCACGAAACATGTGCTTTTGACAAAGAATGATGCATGTGAGTGGACCATGACCGATGAGTTTCCCACTTGGGTGATGTGGCTTGTGATTTTGCATGAAAGCATTAGTTTGCACACGCGCTTCCAAGCTCAAGGTAAGGTGGACAAATCCACAAGTGTTGGCAATGGGCTGGTATTTTTTTAAGGCGCGGTAAAGCAGCGCAGCACATGTAACAAACGACACATGTGACAAATACACTACCTAATAGTTAGGCCTTATCATTCCTGAATGGGAAGGAAGCATGTACACATTAAGCAGGTACCCTTATGAAGCCTTATTAAGCACAGTGCTTCACCACATTTGGAGAACATCGTGAGGTTGTAACATATAAAACTTTTTCAGGCCTTTTTTGACCATGGCATGGCCTTTGGCCCCAAGTAAAGAAAAATTAGACAACCTAGCGAAGTCCTAGGAAAATAGCACTTAAATGAAAAAACCTTAAGGAATCCTCGAAATCCTAGAAAATAACATTCACATGAAAGGCTTTTCAAAATCGTAAAAAATAAAGCGCACATGAAAAGCCTCGCAAAATCGAAGAAAATATGACATGATATGATAACACCTTTCAAAATCCTAGCGAAATAACATTCAAGTGAAAAAACCTTGCCAAATCTTAGCAAAGAAATCACATGAGAAAAACGTATCAAATTCCGTGAAAGAACATCCACATGCAAAACCTAGCAAAAGCCGAGAAGAAAACATTCACATGAAAAACCCATTGTCCATCTATAGTCATGTCCGACAGAAATATATATCTTTTTATTTATTTGCCCACTTAGATTGTATTCAGAATGAATTTGATATTTCCCTGGCTGCTGTAGGGATGCTACAAATTTTACAGGGGGTTGCGCGGTCACGGGGCTTGTCTGCAACAACGCCTTCTCTGAGGCAGAGGTGTTATATCTCCCCCGCATCTCACCAACAAGAAAAAACAAATGACAATCGCAGACTACTGGTGTGTGGCCAACAAAGAAGTCGCCAAATACATGACGCAAAACTGCATGTTCAAAGGCCACTAATCATAGGAATACTGGCTCCCCCTTCGTAGCTGCCGCCACCAATAATAATGAAAACATTTCTCCTCAACGGAATCTCAGGCTCCGTCAGCAAAACTAACCCCCTTAGCTTTGGATAAGAGAGTCTCCCTTATTAAGACTTATTGAACCTTATTGCTGGGGGGTTAGTTTTGGGGGCGGTACCTTACGTTCCAATGAGTCTCAGCATTCATAGGGGGCCAAACAGTCTGCGCCCCAAGCCTTAATAATGTTTATTAACGGCTGAAAGTTTAAGGTTTCTAAGCCTTATTGAGGGTCTAAGACATGTTTGCTGGATGCCTTGTCAACTGGCTGTTGGTTTGTGAAGGTTCCACACATTCATCATGGGCCCCACGAAAAAAAAGCACAACGCACCGGAGACCGGAGAGACGTGAAAACTTGAAGTAGGCTACGCCCACACATTCCTCAATGTACCAATGAATTTTTAGTTGAAGGTTTTGGCATTTCGCCCCTGGCCCTTATGCAAGGTCTTTGTGGCAATTCAATTTGGCAAGCTTTTCTTGGGGGGTCTTCCAGCTACCAACGCAGCGAAAACAGCTTCCACCCCCATTAAGTCTTATTTTTCAGCTAACAGGGGCACAAATCTCAATACTGTTTACTAAGCATATTTTGATGAAAAGGTAGATTGGCTTTCCTGCAATGCCCATTGATCATCATTCATGTGTTGATTTTTCCTTCTGAAGTAAATAAGGCTTAGTAAGGGCCATTGATCCCATGCCCATTCCAAAACCCTGAATCCTGGCATTTTACAATACCCTGCAATGTACAAATACCTTGGATACCCGGTAAGCATGTATAAGGGGGAATCCAATATGTAAGTTTTGGGGTGCTCTTTTTGCTTTGTAGCATCCTATGACATTTACGATTTGGCAGTGGTGCCACAAAGAAATCATCTTCCCAACCAACCCTCAATCTAGTTCTGGCAAGTCCTTGTTCCGGAAACCAAGACAGGTACGGGACATTCATTGCAGGCGCAACGAATAGGGATCCCCAACATGACGCGCAATACAATCAACTCTTGTGTTTTGCTGTCCTCCTCATTCCTGCGGAAAAACACCTGCTATCTAAAATCAGCAGGTCGTCCCTCATTCTTGCAGCATTGTGGGCGAGGGAGCAACCAGATACGCGATGTGCCCTGCGTTTGATGCATCCAGAACCACCAGGCCTTCCCCGCCCGCTCTTGGCAAAGTAAGCACTTTGTGTGCTCTTTTTGAAAATATTTGAATAGTTAAATATTAAATATACCTGCGATTGATCTGCACCTTCTCGCTGCGCGCACCTGCCATTCAACCCAGCCTCGGGTTTAAGGAACTTAAGGCCCTGCTGTAAGTTTACTTCGTGCGCAAACTTGGCAACAGTGTTTCATTTTCAAGAAATCTACACGTAGAAATTTCTCTGCCCTGATCGATTGCGACACTTGTCTCACCTAGGAAGCCGATATCGGCAAGAAAGGTTCTATCACCACGGTTTGCGCACGGAACTTCCCATCAAAATATGTACGCCCAACGTTTCGATACTTCCAACCCTATATGACATTGTCCCCCGTCTTCCCATGCTCCAACGCGGCACATGATTGACATCATCACGGAGAATATTAGTGGCTTCGCAAAAAATTGCAGTCAGCGCGTTGAAGGTGTAGGCAATTCCCTTGCAAGTTGCTCAAACCCCACAATTCCAAATCAATTCTCATGCACCTCGTCACAGCATCTTCACAGCACTGCATTTTGAATACCTCAGCAAAATTCACCAAAGTGATACAAAAATGATATCATAATGATATCAAAGGGTGAGCAAGTGAAAATAAAATATGATCAGAATATGAACATAGATAAACATAGGATGAACATAGGAGATGGAGAATAATGGAAAATAAATGGATATAAATGGGGGGCATTGTGGGACATTATTGGGACATTGTAATGACATGGCAACAATTTAAAAACTTCTTCCCATCATATTCCCATCATCTTCCCAGATCCTTTATCAAACCTTTTTCGAACGGCATCAAGCCTGACAAGATCATGACAAGATGCAAAACTCTGTTTGCAATACCAGATATGGCCAGACTGACCGGGAAATGATGGTACAAATATGATACAAGTATGGTACAAAAAAAGTCTGGCCATAGACTGACCGACCTTTGGATGGCATCCAGGCAACAAGATGCAACATGGGCGGAACAAGCTCCACATAAGCTCCACATGTAGAAATCATGAAGATATCATGAAAAACAAATGAAAAACAAAAATGAACAAAATTATTTGATTGACAAAATGATGGAAAAAAACAAAAAATCTAACATTACACAAACAAATCGCTAACAATACGGTAACAATTTTCTAACTGTGGGCTTTGTTGCTTTTGTTTGCCTTATTGGATGCACCAGCTTTACCATCAGCAACCGTTTTGGTTGTGTCAGCGTCCACATCAACGTCAGCTTCAGGCTCCAAAAAAGTGGACTGCCCAATGGACTGACCAGGGGACTGTTCAGTGGACTGAGCAGTGCACTGTCAGTGGACTGAGCAGTGGACTGTTCAGTGGACTGACCAAAGTATCACTTTTCGTGGCAGTAAATCACTTGTGGTGGCAGGCGCAATCATTTGGCGATTGTAGCGGGCTGGAAATTGGAATATAGGAGCTTAAGAAAATTGGTATGGGTGTGTCCTGGAAAAATCTTTTTGCTTCCAGAGCACCCCTTGACCCCGCACCATTGCTGCAGGACAGGGCAACTGAAAGAGCTCGTCCAAAGGCTTCAACCTGGCTCCGTTGCAGCCATCCATGCCAAGCCAGATGTGTTAAGCTGGCCCGGTCCTATGTTCTCTGATTCGGTCCCAGTCCGGTCCCCTAGCTATGGAATGCGCAGGAGTTAAGGTGAACTTGCTCATCTGTTCAGAAAACTTTTGCCTGATCCTGTGAGAGACGTGGAACCTTGCTAAAACAACCTTAGTGAAACCTTGGTGGAACCTTCCGCAGAACCTTTTGCCAGAGCCCGCAGAAAGCCGGACACACCACAAAACTTGGAGAACCTTGAACCTTGCCGGCACCTTGGTGGAACCTTGCTGGAACCTTCACGGAACCTTGGTCGAACCTTCAGCGGAACCTTTTGGCAGCCCAACACGGATCTGCCCAGAAGACTTGGTGAACCTTGGTGGAACCTTGGTAAAACGTGATCAGTGATGGTCGTGCTTTTCGGCTGACCCTCGACGTGGACTGCAACAGTAACGTGGCCCAAAATCATATGGACATTTGGACATGTGAAGCAGTGCACTTGGCTGTACCCGCAGCTCAAGGCAGGGCTCCAAAAATCAGCGCAAAGTGGAACCAGGATCAGTGACCCAGAACTTGGGTGGAGCTATTGGATCCAACGTGCGAGCAAAAGGAATCTCATCGCTCAGGAAGAAACTTCCACCTGCACCCGCTCGCTATGTGATTCTGGAACTTAGGACAATTACTTCACGTCTGCGCCTTCCTAGTACTGGTTTGACTGTTCCGCTTTGCAAGAGGCCCAGGGTCCTGGACCCCATGGGGTGCGAAGAAACAACGGTTGAGCGACTTGTTGAGATCGCTTTGAATCCAATGCGAAGTCTAGGTCATTCAACGACACAATGCCTTCCGCAGCAGCCTTTCTATGAGCTCCTTGCTCAAGAAGAGACCGCGCAAAGGTGCATGATGAGTCTTTGGTCCGACCGAGCTGCCTTCACGAAAACTGGGCAGAGGAGAAGCTCACTTTGTCTTGCCCGCGATCACTGCAAGGGCAGAAAATCCAAATAACATGCTCTTCTTGTTGTTGTTGTTGTTGTTGTTGTTGTTGTTGTTGCTGTTGCTGTTGCTGTTGCTGTTGTTGTTGTTGTTGTTGTTGTTGTTGTTGTTGGTTGTTGGTTGTGTGTGTGTGTGTGTGTGTGTGTGTGTGTGTGTGTGTGTGTGTGTGTGTGTGTGTGTGTGTGTGTGTGTGTGTGTGTGTGTGTGTGTGTGTGTGTGTGTGTGTGTGTGTGTGTGTGTGTGTGTGTGTGTGTGTGTGTGTGTGTGTGTGTGTGTGTGNTGTTGTGTTGTTGTTGTTGTTGTTGTTGTTGTTGTTGTTGTTGTTGTTGTTGTTGTTGTTGTTGTTGTTGTTGTTGTTGTTGTTGTTGTTGTTGTTGTTGGTGTTGTTGTTGTTGTTGTTGTTGTTGGTGGTGGTGGTGGTGGTGGTGTTTTTGTTCTTCTTCTTGTTCTTGTTTCTTGCAAGCATTTTGGCATACCTCTCGGCTGTCCCAAGCAGATGTGAGGCTTATGATGTCCTTCATATCTTTCCATGCATGGTGGAGATGCACACTTCTGCGACAACATTCGACCAGAGACACTAAAAGCCTTCTCCACAACAACGGCTGTGTTCGCGGCGCGGTTGCTGTTTTGCGTAACAGGCGACGCAAGCATGTGTCAGTTGTGACATGGACGGAGCTGAGTGGTGTGGTTTGAGGACCAACGCAATATATTTACAATGGTCGCAAAAGAAATGAAACGAAGGTATAGCGGA
The DNA here is from genome assembly GCA_000507305.1 of Breviolum minutum Mf 1.05b.01. Taxonomy (NCBI): domain Eukaryota; class Dinophyceae; order Suessiales; family Symbiodiniaceae; genus Breviolum; species Breviolum minutum. The sequence continues at coordinate 93,852 of DF240424.1, forward strand.
CTTTGGCGGTTTCCAGTTGACAAAGATACTGAAATTTCAACTGGAGCCTTTAATCCGACGTGTTTTGTGGGGGTTCCGGGGCTTAAGAACATCGAAAGTGGACGATCATCTCTGGATACGCCTGGGTTCCATCAAATATGACCAACTCTCGATGTACTTGTGGTGCACGACCAAAGGTGGGAGTTCCAGGTTTGGCAATCACCGAGTGACAACGGCCCAAGGAAGGATTGTCTTTATCTACCAAAGGTTCCACTTTGATTTGCTTCATTGGCCCAGTGGCCTCATGCGGGTGCCCCAAGATCAAGCGGGCAATGATGAAGCAGCCGGAGTCATGGTAGCGATCTGCTCCGGAATATTGCAAACTCTTGCAACTCTGATCTGTGAAATAAACCCCTTGACCACTGCGCGATCTGGTTGAAGACTCAGAGAAGTTGTGTTCAGCTTCAACTGGTGATTCAGCCTTTAGTGCCATACAAATTGGGCACAGCTTGAGGATTACACTAAGACTTCACACCTAGCTGTAAGCGAGGTATAGCGGTATAGTTGAAAGCGCATCCACAACACACTCCACAAGACATACCTACAGGATACAGTATATCTATTAACACATTTGTTCCTACAAAATATTGAAGTGCGTATTCCGAAAAAATAGGTCAACTGCGTATTTCTACATGTTCTGTAAGTCTGTAAGTTGCGTATCTCTAGAAGATATCCCTTCATTAAAGATTGATTTATATATGTATATATATATATCTTTCAAGACGTTTCTAGAAACGTTAAGTTGCAAAACATGTTTGGTCACGGAAAGATTGATTCCTATCAGATGCCTGCTCATACAAAATAGTTTTGTCTGAAAGGAAGACACTTCTATACGAGTTCTAAACAATGCTAATACTTCTAAACCACAAAAGGCATTGGTGTCCCTAAAGATTTCTTCACAATACCTAAACAAGGTATTCCTGTAAGAAAGTTCTGTGAAATATGTCATCAGATCGTCCTATCATGTATTTCTTTGAGATACTTCATTAGATATGTCTGAAGATGTCAGTAGAGTACTTGCGTCCATAAGATGTATGTGTTCTGAGATATTGATTCCCTAAAACATATTTCAGATGTGTTGCCATGTCATACGTATATACATATAAATCAGTTCTATAAGACGTGCAGTTCTGTAAGATGTAAATATATACCTGAATATTTGCATAATTCCTACAAGCTATGTCTAGAAGATATGCATTTCTGAAGAAAAGATACTTCTAGATCCTACAAGATACTTCCAAAATCCATGTCCATCACATAGATTCCAGAAGATGTTGATTTCCCAAAGATATGTGTTCTTAAACAAAATGTGTAGCTTGCAAGATATGCATGTCCACTGTCCACAAAATATTTCCAACTAAAAGATGTTCATCTCCACAGAACATATGCTGACCATACAAAGTTGATTCCCAGATAATCCTTTGTCTCCTCAGGAAGCTTCTTTATGCTGTCTCTACAACCTTTCAGGAAGCTTCTTTACGCTGTGTCCACAACCTGCTTATTCTAGATTCTATATATATATATACATAAGATAGATTCCTGTAGGCATTTAGTCTTGTAACAAATATTTGTCTTAGTATATAGTTCTTCTTACAAACACAAACACTTGATAGCACAAACAAACCGATATACAAACAGGATTCAGGAATTGGACCGGCTGGGGTAGCCGATAAATCGATCAACATGATACATCGATGCGCAGGCAGGGTCGGCAATGGAACCAATAAACGGGCATGGTCGGCGAATTGGGGGTGAGGGCATAGGTTTATCAAGTTCATCCGTTTATCGGCGCAGGCCGGAATTTTGCACCGGTTACGCCGGCACAATGCGTTTGTATATGTTTAATGTTATATATGCATATTATGTTGTATGCATATACTATCTTGTAGATGTATTTATATTTATATACATTACACTTTATATTCACTATATTAGATATCATATTGTATTCATTGAATGTGCATATATACACATTATGTATAAAAATATATTTGTACAAAAATGCAAAATCTTCAATTCAATGGATGTGCTTCTTAAGGCACCATTTGTTTCTAATCTCTAAACAGTCTGGCAACATGAAGGATTAAAGTTGCGATAACTAATTAACAGCTAATTCAGCTAATGCTTCAACAGGGACAACATCCCTGAGCCCACAATCTACCCAAAGAAATGCTGGATCAAAAGCAGAGGATTGAAGACCAAAAACCGCCAGCTGTCCGCAAAACAACATCCTCCCATCTCTCTCCGCAAAATCCAAATCAACCCGAAGTCCAGAGGACTTGGATCCAATAGAAAAACAACAAGTCGAAACATTTGCATAGAATGCGAACACGACCAGAAGACTGCTTCATCTAACAGAAGATGTTCCACTGCCAGTGGTTTTTGTTGCACTGAAGCCTCCCCCCAAGTGTTTTTATTTTGCTTGCCACGGAACGGGATGATATCGAGGTCCAACAAGAGGACCTTCCTCAACGGTAAAAGCAAAGAAACAATGCAAATGCAATCGTATGAGATCATTGGCACATACCTACCAACAACTGACATAGCCCCTCCCATCCCTTCCAAAAAATGGAATGACTCTTCCAACCACTACCTGCTGGGTATATGTTGACGGAGGGTAAATGCTACTTCTGTGCAAGGCCAGGTCGATTGGAAGAGACCACAAAATGACATTGTCAAGAAGCTATCAATGATCCAAGCAAAACTAGCTTGGATGACATGGCCCTCCAACAAATCTTTTCCATCTCGAATCCATACTGAATCAATACTGTTGAGTTTCCAGGTTATGCACGTTCTCCGGTGCTCCCAGTAGATGGGCCAAATCGGGAACCTAGTAACAAGACCTCTTGGAAATGAAAAAACATCTCCAAACCATCATTTTTTGAGGGTTCCATGTTAGTTTTCGACGGTGTATATCTATTTTGGGATTTCATACTTGGAGCACCCCGTCCCACCCTTAATCCACAGCTCCAGCATAACCAGGCCCTTCGATTCTGCAAAAAGAAAAGTTGTGACAAAAATGCCACAAATACAGCAATCTTGGCCAAATCACTGCGTTTTTACCACTCCAAAATCAAGAATAAATGTTTATTTCGCCAATCAAAACGTTTCCACATCATTTGCACATCATTGGGAAATTTGACATAATCATATGTACCAATACAATACTTTTCGCAAATCCATTTCGGTGAATTTCTTCTAATTTCTTGCAAAATCCAAGCTTCGCATAGTCCTCCAATTTCCACACCGCTAACTTTGTGAAGACACCATCGAAGATATCTGAGTTCGATAAGAATCGCCGTTAAGGTGAACGGTTTAGGGACCCATGAGGGTTTTGTCAAGACAAAAACCTCTTGGGAATGTCAGGCATGTTGGATTTGCCAGGGTCACCCTTGACACTTTTTTCGAGAATTATCTATCAGGAAAGTATGTGATGGTTCTAGCCCGATACAGGTGTCACAATCTCATTTTGCTTGTTGCTGGGATTGTACTCTAGATGCATCTTTCTGAATCATATGCGTATGTATATATCTTTTTGCAAAGTCTACTTTGCTTGTGGTGTCCTGTCCCAAGAAAAATCTGAAAAGAAGACACACTATTCCCCTTCCTTCCCAGACCTTCCGTCCAACAACGACCATGGATCCCTCTATCAGTGGAGGAATAATTCGAGGAAGGGGAGAAGAATTCAAACATCTATATCATATTTAGGTATTTGCAACCAATACCCAGCTACTGGAGCCTATGTCGTTTCTTCTCATCCTTCCCCCAAGACCCAAGACCCTTAAGGATATCCAAGGCACTTCCTTTGCTCACGTAAAGATCTGACACGCCGTCAATGTAATCCACTTTGTGCAACTGCCACAGACCGTCCTTTTCAAAGGCCTGGCTCAAGAATCCCAAAATGCCATGCAGCGTTTGAACGCTCACAGATCATGGATTTTGAGGGTTTTTGGATGGTTTTCAGTTCCGGAACTTCCACCTCCCCACCTCCCCACCTCCATTATCCCAACCACCACAAAAGACAACAGCAACCGCACAGACAGCAGGGGACACCAGGAACAACACGAACAAGAACAAGAACAAGAAGAAGACAAACAAGGAGATAAAGAAGATAAAGGAGGAGATAAAGAAGACAAATAAAGAAGAAGATAAAGCATGAAAACTACAAAAGCCACACCACTGCAGGGGTAGAGCCAGCTCTTTTAATAGATTGCATCAGCCAAGGCAGCACCAAAGGTTGGGGTTGACCTACCCTTTCCAGCGTTGAGTTTCCGAGATGTTTGTGCCATGTGCCTCCAAGTAGTTGCTGGGCACATCATCTGTATGGACGATGACCCTCTCAATATGCGGACTGAGCTCCCGCAAGCGAGAGCCAAGGACCAAAGCACCAAGCGCATAGCCCGCATTGGCACCCCACAGTGCCGTAACAAAGGCATGACGAGAGCCACGAGGATGTCGTGTCCATGGCTCCTGCCACCGCTATGGAAAATTGGGAATTGGGTCGTGTTGAATTTAATAAGGCAGCAAGATGATATTATTGCCACCTTTTACCGAGATTTCCTCAAGTCGAAGAGTCTTTCCCTTGGTGGTCCACAGCTCATATCATTCATATCATTCATATCAATCAATTCATATCATTTATATCATTCATATCATCCATTCTCCATCGCCGAAAGAAGAAACACCAATATCCAAAGTCAAAACAAATGAAACTACTTTTTGGAAAATTCTCAGAAACATCAACTTTACGAAGTCTCTTCCTGGCCCTACCCTTGTCCCCTGCACCTCCTTCACTGATGACATGGTGATCTCTAAGGGTCTGCGACAGCAGGGACAGTTGGTCTTGTACCATTTCCAATAAGTGCCTGACCCATCAGAAACTTGGATGAAACGTCACCCGCAAAGGAAACAAAAAACACCAAGGCAACTTTGCAGAACCCCCAAATCAAGAACTCAAAATCGTAACAACCTCAAGCAAGGCTTCAAACCAATCTACCTGATCAGTCGTGTATTCGTGACTTCAGGATTTATTGCCACAAAAAAGCGCTAAGACTTGCAGAGCTATGGCTTGCGTGGGCTCTCCTGAGGTCGTTTGTTCCATCTGTAAGCCATTGTGCAACCTAGAAAAGTGCTTGTAATTAATGGAATGTCGACCGCTGACCACTTGTCTTAATGGGTTGAACTAGGAATGGCGTCAGAGATTGCTATGTGATAAGGTTCCCTTCATGGATATCTAGAGACCTGCTACCAAGGATGTCTCACCAAGTTCACTGGATTCACCAATTCCCTTGGAAGCATCTTCAGCATCTTCCCAAAAATAAACCCAGCAGCTAAGAGCAGTTTGTTGGAGTTTACTTCTCTCAAAGATCTATATGTCTGCCTTGGCTTCCACTTTTCAGATTCTGAAATGATGACAGAATCTGCTGCTCACTAAAATCATCTTTCCAAAATCGGCTTCCAAAAAAGCCTGAACCAAGGGATAGGTACCAAGGTACTCTCACCGTCAGGTCTGTAGATCTTCTCAGACCATCTGGTTAAAGGCGATTTCAAACTGACAGGTCCAGACCAGGCCGTATCCTGCGCATCCCGCAGATCGTTCCTCTCCTGCCGTGGGGGATTTTGACGGTTCTTGAAATGTCCTGAATTTGAAACCCAGGAAAATGAAGGCAGCTGGATCAGGAAAAGTGAGATGCAAATACGTCTGAGAGTTGCTTTGCAAACGTTTCGATAGTTTTGAAATCGAGGACGTTCAGTTGCCTTTCTTTTGGCAGGGGTTGGAAACCAGAGATTCATATCTTGATTGACATAGACACTCGAAAAAAACAACGGCTTGCCCTGTATGGGTTGTTTTGGCCGAGCCTTTTCCATCTCACGGGCATAGTCTCGCCAATAATTTTTCTCGTGCCTCAACTGCCAAATCTCGCCTCAGGATGCTGCGAAAAGGCAACCCCTGTGGGTGCTTCCAATAAAAAGCGCCAAAAGACAAAGTGCAATCTTGCCAAATTACAATATTTCACCAACCTAGATGAAATAAGAGGATTTCCCTTCCTCGGCTACATTTTGGTGGCCCAGGTCATGCGAGGCCGCTACAATTTGACCAGAAGTATGTAGAATAAGAGCTTGATCAAACCCACCTTCAACAAGTCGGAACTGCCATTGATGCCCTCATTTTCACCTGTCTTGTTTCTTTCACCCCTGTTCTGTCATCGTTTTTTAGGGGCACAAAGATAGTGAGGGATACAGTATTTTCTAAAAATGCAAAGACACGGAAAAGTCTCAGACCGAGCTTCCCAATAGCTTCTCATTGTCCTCTTTTTTCTTCTCCACTCCATTCTGCTCCTGCCAAATCTCTGCAGGCTTTGCTGTTTCGCAGCAAATTTTTTCAGACCAACCCCGCCTTTTCAGAATGCTGTACTACGCCAAAATACCTCCAAGTTTCTATCTCCAACCCCTGTCACCCTCACGCTCCTTTCCATTCTTGTCAAGGTGCACCTGGAAGGGCTTTCAAAGACCAAACAGCCGAGAGGTGTGGATGGAGCACAATCGGCAGCTCCGGTAAACAAGGAACCAAATCTACCAGGGACAAACCAAATCCATGAGGAAAGTAGATTTTGGGTTGATTAATTATCTGACCCAATTTTTGTTGCATGTTAGATATGAATAGTTGGGGTTCTAATCAACATGCTGGTCCCAAGCACCAAAAATATTTTGAAGCCATCATCAATTGGTAGGAAAGTTTCCTCTCGCAAATCTGGTAGCCTCTAATCTCGGAGTTGAACTTGAATTCCTTTCCAGCCAAAAAGCCAACACCAAAAGACCCTTTGGTGGGCCTCTTCGGCCAGAAGGATCTGCAAAGGCAAAGTTTCTGGATCCACAAAATCAGAGGATGCAGCCCCCATGGGCGACTGTTTGTTGATGCTTTTGGGGTTGGTTGCCTTGGAAGAACTGTGGGGAATTGGAACTTTTCTGCAACGACCCACCGGCTGCCTCTCGCATGATATGGATGCTCCCACTCCATAGTCCAGTACGTGCATAGGATCCCTAAAGATCTAGGGATCTTTTTTTTAAATGGCAAAAGTCACCTGTGCTTTTTGGAACCCAAAAAAAACAAAAATCGTTGGAGCCTTGGTTGAAGTCGTGGGTTTATAATATAGTCATGACATATCTTTATGTTGATAGCCAAGAATAGACATCCATCATCAACAGATGCGTGAGAGATGTGTAATTTAAAAATCTTGAAGGTCCGTGTTCTTGGGACAGGGACCCCATGCATTCTGCGAGCTAATTTTGTGATGAGGACTAAGTCGATAGCAACATTTTTGTTACCAATCTTTCTGTCATGGCTTAGATGTTGAAGGTCAGGATTGCATGGGTGACATGAGGATGTAATGCATTGAACCATCTTTGATTTTCATGGCTAGAAAGCTGACCAGCTGCTGAAACAGCTAGCGGCATTAGCGGCATCACGTGTCGCGGTTCGCGGCAGGCGTGGCTTGGGAAAGCTACGGTATAGGTATAATCAGTGCCTTCATCGAATCAGACAAGCAAACCAAAGGTTGTATAACTCGGATTGGACCACCTTCAGTTCCAATGATTCAAGGGATATCAACCCTGATTCTCACACAGAATTCAAACAATTCATGGATGAAATTTTCTGACAATCTGCAATGCCGGCTCAGCATAAAAGTTTCAATGTGGATGCTCAATGTAACCAACTGTAGTCCAGTTTCCTTATCACATTGCACCCTGCGACGTCCACTTCCCCAATGTGGAGAAAATCGTGCATCATTTGATATGGTGAATATCCCATCCAGTCCAGCAGTGTTTCAAGACATCCTAGATGGTTTTTAGGGGGGTTCGTCATCAACGACTTTATTGGCAGTTGCATTTTCTTGAAGGATTATGAGCCTCGCCCAGTGGTGCACTGACAGGTTACCCACCCAAAAAACGAACAACTGAAACAGTTGAAACCTGAACGTTCCCCCAAACAGGAAAAATAATCTACAAAATATCAAGTGTTGCCATTCCCCCCGTGTTTTGTTTGCGAGGGAAAAAAGTCAAACGTCTCAAAACATACACCCCTGAAAACCAACATGGAACCTGGAAATGGACCCCTGGAAGAGGAGGATTTCCCATTAAAAAACCCCATCATTTTCAGATTCCATGTTACTTTTCAGGGGGGCAAAAAAAGTCATCCCCAACCCATCTCCAAAATCTCCAACCCATTCCTTCATCTCCCGAATGGAAGCAGCGATCCTTAGTGCCCAAAAAAAAGGTGTGACAAACCATTTTGGTGTCAAAAAAATGAAGTACAGGCTACCTGGTTGGTGGTTTCAACCAACCCCTTTGAAAAATATGATCGTCAAATTGGATCATTCCCCCAGGGTTTCGGGATGAAAATAAAAAATATTTGAGTTGCCACCAGCCAGCTACTGTAGCTCCATCTTTCTTGGATCATTTGTCAATCTTTTGTCCCTTGCATCATTTCTTTTTGGCTCAAGCGTTTCTACTTGTTTCTTCGGATCCCGACATGAATGAATTTCTATATAGGTCATATACATAGGTTTTTTTCCTGTTTTAAGGCGCTGTCCTTTGGGGATGATCTTCTCTATATCCCCCCAAAACAGGTCCATCCCAAGTGACCAGCTGTGTTTTATAGCATTTGAATCTTTTTTGCAGATACCAAAACCAATACACTTGCAGTTTGTCACCCACAATCAGACTTCAGAAAATCTACAAAATCTCCAAAGAAAATCTACACTGAAACACCAGGATCAAAGGAAGATTCGATGGATTGTTTATCCACTTCCAACTTTCAGCTAAACAAAACGTCACGGAATCTGAGGGAAGGCACTCGGTCTCGCCAAAGACCCGATCAAACAAAGGGTTTTCAAAGACGCTGTTGAGAAAGGGCCTTTGGTCGGAGACGCTGTTGAGATTTGGACCCTAAGTTTCTCGGAGAGAAAACAACAAAAATGGGGGGGGAGGTTATTATTATGTATGAAACTGTGATTCAGAAGAGGGAAAATATGTTGTAGTAAGTCCAAAGAGGAAGAAAAGGGATGTTTGTGCATTTATCATTTATGGAGGACATACACATTGGAATTCAAAAAAGCCCTACTTACTATCCATGAAGTTCGAAGTCATTGGAAGTCTTCGCAGTTCCAGCGGCGCAAAACGGGTGCTTTCAAGGTGATGCAAATTTTTTCCAGTTTTGCTGTGCTCGCAAATCGACTATCGAAGTTCTTTCTTTCCCAGAAATTCAATATACTCCACCTACGGACTTTCATCATCCCATGAATGCGTGAGTTCTCATCTAAAACAAATGAAATTCTATTGAAATTCTAATACCTCATAACTCATAAATCCTGAACATCAATACACACTAGTCAGAAGTGTTGCGACTCATTGCGGATTCAGATCTTTTCTGAATGGCAATGGGCCATCATGGGCTATTTAAAAAAAAAGATAAAAGCAACTTTATCATAACGGAAGTATCCCCGTCCTGAAGCTCTTCATCGGGCGGAGACCACAAACCCTTATCATTGTTGTCATATTGAAAAATCGGCTCCCATTGTTTAGTATGCCTGTATCACGCGGAATGCTCAGACTCACTGTTCAAAATCATATAAATTAACTTCGCTCATCTTGTTTTTTAGCACAACATTGGAGCTCAGTCAATGGACAAAGTGAAACATCATTTCTTTCAGCCACACTTCATAGGTTTAAAAACCACAACTTCTTTAGCTGATGAGAGGCCTACTTGGAGGATCATCCCAGTTAGTAAGTGATTCATAACCATGGTTACTAAGTCCTATAAGTGGAGTTGTTTCCCTTCCAAATGGCCTAAATGGCTTGTAAATAGGGGTTACTAACTACATACCAAGTCCTGGGATGATCCAAGTACCTACCGTTTTCCCGGTTCTCATGGTGACTTTCCCAACCCTAAACCTACCGTTGTTTCACCCACGGCTGCTTTGCTGGAACCCCGACATATCTCCCAAGCGAGCTCCAAAGCGGTCCCAGGAGGTGCTTCCAACCTCGGTTTTCATGGGACTTTTGGGGGCTAAAATGGAAGGGGGGGGATTCACCTGGATGTTTCCGAAAATAGGGGTACCCCAAAATGGATGGTTTATAATGGAAAACCCTATTAAAATGGATGATTTGGGGGTACCCCTATTTTTGGAAACACCCACCTGTAAATCAATGCAGTCGCCAAGTCTTGGTTTGCCCAAGGGACATTCGACACCACCAGCGCTGAGCTCTCATCAGCAGCCTGCGCCTGGGCCTTGAGGAATGCGAGAATGAACCAAAATCCCGAAACGAAACAAACGAACGGCGGCGGGAACCTTAACCGAAAGCAAGCTCATGAAGACGACTCTTCCTCTGCAAGACTTCATGTGACAAGCTAGTCTCCACTTGGATGTTTTTTCTGTTTTCACACTGGTAAAACTGATACACTTGAGTTGGGGTCGAACTTTTCAAGTCAGTTTCTTTGGGAGTGATAAATCAAAGCTGTTTGGGGTTTCTTTGCGCAACGGCGGATGACTTAACTCCTATCCTATCCAATTTCGAAGTGTGAGATACAGAGAGGGGGGCACACCCAATATGTATATCTATGTACAGCATACGTACCGCATATACATTATATGCTGTGTAGAGGGAAGTGAACTTCATCTAAAATTTGAAGGTGTCTCAAAATTTGGGACCCTAAAATTCATTGCTCAAAGGTGCTCAAAAGGACTTGCTCTAGCAGATTTTTGGTATCCCTCACTTTTTTGTACCATCCCTTTTTTTCATTCCCAGAAAGAAATGGCTGTTCGTGGATGGCTCCTCATTCCGAATGGACTCTCTAATATCAAATATACTTCACACGGACTTTTTTCAAGTCAAGCTCTTTTCCGGACCTATGCATATGCGCCCCTTGAGGGCTTAATGCAGTCTGTCCACGAGTGGGCAAGCGTCGATCTGTGCGATTCCTGGCACTTTCTATCAATCTTCCTGGTCCTCAAACTTCCACAAATAAGGATCCTCCTCTTCAACTGGTCTACAGCGGTCTCGGCAGCATTGCACTAGTGCAATGAGGAGTGCGATGATACACACTAAAGCTAAGATTGCAAAAGGTGCGATTATCACTCCCATTGCCAGATCTACCAGCAATGTAAGGATGGGGGCAACTGCAGCGTCTAGTGGTACCACGACTAAGACACGTAAGGCAACTTTGCTGGTCGCTTCAATGGCCGCCCCAAGGTATTCAGAATTCGCCACATCATCTCCTTGGGCCAAGCTTTCGCCCAGTGGTTTCATCACCACCAGATCGTTTACAGAAGTTGTCTGCTCCATACGGTCACTTTTCGCTACTGCTTCAGGAGTGAGTTCATTTGCCCATTCAAAGGACTGCTCCCAGATTTTCTGGTACCGCAAAGCCCCGTTTTCATCTGCTTCTGGTGTCGGATCCCAACCTGTGCCAGCGATAATGCTTCCATCCACTGCAAAGATGAACACGTCACCTCCTTCTGGTCTGACGTCCTCAAGAACGTTCTTCATTTGGCTCACATCCAGTGCAATGTCAAGGCCCACCCGCGCTGGCAAAACCAAGGGTATTCCAAACGGATCAACAATGTTTGGATCAGTCCGTGTTGGAAGTCCTTCTGTCACATTCACATGCGCCAAAAATCGCACTACCAAAGGCCACTCATCAGGATCTGACAACACTTGATTTTCTTTGCTGATCTGCAGAAACTCTGGCCCAAACCAGGACGCAGTCACCTGTCGGCTCGTCAAGGCGACCATCTGAAGCCTGCTCTGGTCCACATCGAAGCAAAAGAATGGATCAATGTCCTTGCAAGCAGAATCTGGCACAACCTCCACTTCACCGGCCATTTGGTCAGGATTGATGAGAACATCTATCAAGCCATCACCATCTTCATCTTTCGGCACGTAGTGCAAATTTCCAGGTCGGAAAATCAGCATTTGCTCTGCAGCGCCAACCACTTTGACGTACTGCATCTGCTTGCTTTCCTGGATGGTGAATGCAAGCGCCCTTGTAATGGCTGAATATGGCTCAGAGACGTTGAACAATCCCATGTTGGCCTGAACACTCAGCATATAGGCGAGATTCAGTGCCGGTGCGAGCTCCTGGGCAATCGTTGCCTCCAGCTTGCCGAAGATGGCATCTGCATGGGCCCTGTGAGTCTGAACTCCAAGGCTCAGATAGAATGTCAGAACGTGGACGATGAGAAGTGGCAACATGGCTCCACACCAAAGAAAAAAGCCAACAAGCAGCAAAATGATGATTCTCTTGCGTACCATGACAGCTTCAATGGGCGCAGGGTCATAGATCTCCTCTGGAACCGTCTCCCCAAAGCCTGGGTCGGTCGCATTGTGCGCCACCCGCCGCCTTGCCTCTTGGGTCACCGTTGGAGATGATGGTTGCCCCTTCTCGGACTTCTTCAAAATCCGTGCCTCCACAAGGTGGAGTGGCACTGCTTTCCGCAAGTGAAATGGCACATTTTCCACATCAACTTCCGAGTCTTCGGACTCATCGTCTTCCTCTGTGGAACGTCCGGTCCTGCCGCTGTTGCCTGACAACGCGGTGGTCTTGCGCCTGTCTTTAGATCCAGTGGTCCGGCGACTCACGACGGACTTGCTGCGACCAACACCTGAATCATTTGTGGTTTTTCTATGGGATGCAGATCGATCATTGGTGGTCTTTCTGGAGACTGGTGGTGATGATGACGCACGGTTGGAGAACGAGCGCATGGGGCTCAAGTCTCTGCGTTTTGCATGTATGCAAGGAAAAGTGAAGAATTTTGTGCTTGGCACCTCTTTAGGGGGTCTATAAGCGATATGAATGATCATTGAATCAGCATGCTCCGTCAAGTGGCAGCAAAACTACGGCAATATTACATACTTAGTATGATAACCATGTAACTTAGCGTTGGGCTGTTGGGTGCCGTGAGTAGCACGAAGGCTCTTGAAGTGTTCTCTTGTATACGGCTGCGTAGGAAACCATATACTTGCATCTAACAGTGAACGATACAGTGTTGCTGCATGCGCATGCCAATCAATCCTTGCTGAAACAGCTGATAGTGATATCCTTCACAACTTCTAAGTGAAAACTGCTCCCAACGCAAGAAATGCTCTAAACAAAGAAAAACACACGCCACATCCGCTACCCGGTATCGTTTCCACATCGTTTTCACCCCGGCCTTCTGACCGGCCTCGGCACCAGCCTCAGCCGTGGCCTCAGCGCCGGCCTCAGCGGCCTCAGCGGCCTGAAGCCAAAGCTCCATTTGAATCGGGATGTTCCAGCCATTAGTTTCGTAACAGCACGTTCATGAAAGAGCTCTTACAATTGCAATACTTTATATACAGTACATGTATGCAAATGATAATCATACAACAAGTACTCTGTGTATTGTACTACAACCTATGTTATGTCAATTTCATGTTATATATACATATAGACATATACTACAAATCCTCCTATATACAATTAATCCGGTGCCAAGATCTGCCATTCAATACCCCGTTGATCTCCAAGCCGATACCTGTCTGACTAGACCTTCCTCCGATAGCTCCTAGGTTTAGTGGATTCTGATCCAAAACTGGTAAAGGAGCTACCTTGAAGAAACCTACTATTCAGTAGACCCGCGAATAGTAGGAAAGGGTACATGGCAATTTGACATGGATACTCAAAATGATGCTTGAATCAACTTTCCTTTGCAATCCTCATGCCGTAAAAAAAAGAGTGCAGATTATTAGCAGAGGGACCATACCACCAAACCATTGGTGGTGAGAACTCTTATTTTACACCTACATCCTGGGTGTCCCCTTGAAAAACCAAACATCTCCCATGGATCATCATGGATCCTTCAAAACATTCCAAACAACGTTTCGCCGGAAAAAAATCCATGACCCTTGGCAAGTCTTTGTGACCTTTTTTAGACCCATTTTGTGACCTTTTTTAGACCCTTGTTTTTTTTCTGGAATGTCACGAAATCACTGGATCCTTCAAAACCTTCGAAACAACATTTATTCCTAAATTTGGAAAAAAAAACATCTGGGTTTTTTTATCGGGATGTCAGGAAAGTTGAATTTCCATGAATTTCCCCCCTCCCAAACTCTATCCCTATTTTTTGATACCAAACTTTCATCCCTTTTTCTCGGGGGATCACCTTGGCCTTCTCTGCCTCCGCAGCAGCCATGGCATCACGTGACTTCTTCCACCTAAGCAGCAAGTCGAGGGGGAAAGAAACGAGCAAAGATGTGGAGAACCGCAGCCTCTTCATTGAAGATGCAAGGGTGTTTTGGGATGTTTTGGAGGCCCTTCCAAAAAACCTTGCAATTTCAAAATTGTGTGGATTTTTGCTGGTAGGAATGGTGGCGAGAATTATTGAAATTTGTGAGAGATAAGCAAGGAATATCACCTTTTAGTAGTCCCATTTGCCAAAAAAAAAGCTGCGGTTGTTGCGGCCGACCCTTGTCCCGGAAACAACCCCTTCATCCCATCTGTGGTCTCGGCTGCTTGGTTTTCTCAGCCTGCGCAAAGTGTGAGATATGGGTCTGCTAAAATGTCCTGAATCCCATGCAAATGGATTGATTTTACTCTAGGAAAAAAAACAGTTTTTTAATGGTTGTTCAATCTCGAGACATCCCCACATTACACAATTTGGCACCGCGGCCACGGCACCTTCTTATGGTCATCTCCCAGATAATTCACGGCTTTGGATGAAGCATCCATGACATTGGAGAATTGCTCCTGGTCAACATCTGCCAAATACGGCACAACCATATCTGCCGCATCTGCCGTGAATCTGGCTTTCAATGCTCAACCCCTAATGTGACTCATGTGACTCCGAACACTTGCAACCTGAAATGCATCACAACTTCACTGCTTTGGGGTCACATGATCCAATTCCTTTTGGCCTCAAATCTTGCACCAAAGATTTCTACAATCTCCAAGCAAAGCATCGCATCGCACTTGGAAAAACTCAATAAGAATTCAAAAATGAGCGGGCTAACATTGATCCCTGACAATATGTCAATATGTGGCATTTTTTGTTGTTTGCCTTTCATGTTTTCCCTTTCCATCCCCACCACATCTTGCGGGAAAAAAAAATTCCCGGTCCCGTGTCTTGTTGATGAAGCTGGAGGATGCTGCGGACGTTGAATCCCCAGCGTTTCTCAACAGCTCCCTGGCTTTCTTCAGTGCCTTCACGTGGCGAATGCTGGAGTCGGAAATGAAAAAAAAAGATGTAGGTTAGGATAGATTGATCCCGTTGGCGCTTTTTTGGATACCGGATTACCGGTAAGAGTACTTTCTCATTTTGTGGTTGCACCCTTCCAGTGACTGATGACGTGAAGCTTCAAAGGCACCCCCAGGAGATGATCGCATCTCCAAAAAGAAACACCAGGGGTGCACCCCGGAGATGGGCATTTTTATGCCAGGAATCTAAATATGCCAACGAAGCGATTGCCAACGAGTAATCTTGGCATGGCAATTCTTGTTCCAACGAAGCGATCAACAGGCAATAATATAGCCACTTAGATAGAGTCAACCCCAAGCTGGGCTGGTTGACACTTGTAGTGACCAGCTCAAGTACAGCAAACAATGGGAAATCAGATTTGCATATTTGGAAAACCGTTGTCAAAGATGATGATACGCTCATAGGATCTTCTTATAGACTCAGAAACGCACAGGTCTGGAAAATCTCTTCCCATGAATGATGTTCTGTAGCAACAGCAATTGCATGATTACTATATGTGTTATTATAGTACCTGAGAAATATACTTCCCAAGATAGATCTTGTTCATGTCCAAGCATGATCATATTCCACCACACTGAAAAAACTAGCAACGTGTCGCTCACAAGCGACAGACCAGATGTTCCTGCAAAAAAAAAAAGTGCACTGATAGTGATGCCATCTTTTTCTTTGGTCCGATTTCATTTAATCTACAGTTATATTGACTGAAGAATCAGAATCCCTGCGGTTGATCCGTGATTTAAAAAAAGAAACACAACATTGTTTTACAGGTTTTCAACCATTGTGATGCAGGTTTTTGTCCACATCAACCATGACTCCCCAAAATCCAAGTTTGGGGCATCCAAAATCGCTTGTTTTTGGCCTCATTATCTTCAGTGGCGCGGTCCAAGCGGCTAGACGTTGAGCCTATAGGGACTTGCAGAAATCTGCAGGTTGTTGGACCCCCAAAAAGCCCCAAACCAAATGGAAAAACAACAGCAAAAATGTCAAAAAACGAAAAAAAAAAAACATCACTGAAACTCATTCACTATCATCAAAACATCCCCCACACCTGCAATGTCTCGCGCTTTGTCCTTCCAACTGCCTCAGTGAAGGCTTGGATCCCATCAAGAAATGCTGAATGTTGTTGTGACACAACCTTCGAGCAATACCAGGTTCCCTCCACCTTATCTCCTACTTTTTCAAGCATGACCTCACATTTGTTGTTCCATCCCCATCCCGAAACAGAAACATTGCCCTCACCATGGGCACCACCGGGAAATCGCTGTCAGAGTCTAAGTGGCTCAAAAGCTCTGAGGTCTGGGAAGATAAGCCTCAGGCAGTGATGCGAAAAAACCAGAAACCTTGAGAAGTGAGGCATTCTATTCATAAAGAATATGGTGGGGTACCCTTTTCGGAATGTACACCTTATATAAGGCTTCACCATAAAAACACCACATTTTTTTTGGGTACCAAAAAATTTCCCCTATGATCTTCATACGTTTAGGTCGTTAGAGTCATGTAGGCATATGTCTACTGTATATTCATAAACATCTCTTGATATTTAGACATTTTTTCCAACTATGATTAATACCAAACCCACGTGGTTCCGCCACCAAACCCAACCAAACCCACCCGATCTCCGTTGACCAAAATCCAGTGGCTCTTCATCCGATCTCCAAGTTCTTCCATCTTCTCGGAGCCGACTGCCTCCGGAAAAAAAAAAAAAAACTTCCCGAAGATTTCTCCCAATTTGCCCCCCGTTGTTTACTTGTTAAAAGGTCTCCTCCGTTGTCTATGAACGAAGCGCTACTCAGTCTTGTTGCAACAATATATATATATATATACCCAATAGCACTGGACTCCCCCCACCGACTTTGACAACTTCAGGATGCAAAGATGAAGAGGACGACCGACATTCCACATTCAAGCATATGTTCTTATTAGGAAAGGGGAGGATGTACCTTCTTTCACTCCCCATATGGACATTTGGGATTCATGGGAAAGAATCGGATCTTCCATCTTGGCCTAACCACGTCTGATGCAGATTGGTTCTGAGAATCCCTAGCACTTCTTTCCCGCATGCGGTCCGAAGACTTCTGAACCTGCCCCAGTTGGGTGAAACACGGTACTATGGGGCACATCTTGGCCAAGATCATCGGAGTCAAGCTTCATCTGGTGGGTTTGGTTGACATGGTGGATCCATGAAAAGTTGGAGGTCGACATTCTGGCCCAGTTTGTTTGGAAAAAATCAAACAAGACACTTTAATACTATAAATATCTATATACCTATAAATATATATATTATATACATAGAGCTACACCTTTCCCACGCCTGCTCCCAATCCTTTCGCAGCTTGTCATCGGCTTCCATGTCTTTCTTCACCTGATCCATCACCTGACACGACACCAGCCAGAGCAACAGTAACCGGAAACCTGAAAACAAACCCTTCATTGCTCCCCCTTCATTGCCTCTTCTTATCACTGAGTTTCATAGGTTTCATTATTGACTCAATAGACTTGATGGCCCATCCACCCTTGCCTGCTTGATGAAGCTGTTCCTAGAGCAACAAAATTGTAGCATTGGAGCCAAGCCAAACCCAACATTAAACCCGCCACTCACCCCATCTCCCAAATTTCAACGGGAACAATGGCTCTCATTTCAGGGAGAAGTTTCTGAACTTTGCCTTTGATCTGAAGTTTGGGAAGGGTGTATTTTTTCCGGTCCACTCCTCCTATGCTGACCCAAACGCACCGCAGGGGCCAAGTTTGGTGCTCGCCGCCTGCGCAGTTAAGTTATGTGGTAAGTTTCTCACAGCTGGAATCCAGGATACTTAACTTCAACCTTGCGGTTGAATTGCCAATGGTTATTAGTTCGAATCAATTTACTAACACTAAGAGCGAGTATGAGTATGGTGCACGATTCGTCGATCTTGACGAGATGAACTTCAGGAAGAGGCTGAAGTTTTAATTACCCAAAGCCAGACCCTGAAAATTGAGATGAAACGAATGGCAAATCATTTAGCACTCCCATCTATGTTCCATGTTGGAGTTCTACTGGCGATCTCAGAAAATCTTAGGTCTTGACAGTGCTATCGTTGAGATGCCACAAGCTGCTACAAAGTGGGGAAAACGACAGGACGCCAAGAATACAAACCAGAACAGTCATCTACTTTTACCATCTTTTACCTGGAGCAGCGGGGTGCACAGCCAGATGTCTTGAGAGGAATTCTCTAGAGGTCATACTTCTTGGGGGAAAGATATGCCATAGATATATGGTGGTTCATAGATAAAGCTGGCGGTGAGATGGTACATGACAGGCTTGACAATGAACTTCATACTCTCTGGGTAGCATCAATACAATAATGCCGATAGTTGCCATAAGAATCTTCAGGGTCCCCTGTCACCCGGCCCGCCTCACCAAATGTCGAACAGCCATCCTTGCCTGAAAGAGCAACGGGACCATGCAGCTTTAAAACGGATCCACTCCAAACTTCTCCACTGTTGCAGCTAAGGTCAACCATTTGTACGAGTAGTTCCTTTCTGTGTGATAGTGTTTATTCCCTAGAAAGGAAGGAATCATACATGGTTGGCCAGATCGTGCGTGTGTATCGCAGCAAGAAGTCGCCCCTCTTTTACTGAATCAATGCTTCAAGGGTGAGAGGCAGGCATCTCTCTCATTGATGCCCAGCACAAAACCGGATTTTTGCTAGGTCACCTTGTTCCATCTTCCAGAAAAAATCAACATAGACACATATAGGTGTTTCCAAGAATAGTGGTACCCGCAAATGGATGGTTTATAATGGAAAACCTTATTAAAATGGATGATTTGGGGGTACCCCTATTTTCGGAAACACCCATATCAACTCCATCCTTTTCAAAATCAACGTCACATCCGCAGGATGAAGGCAAAGTGACCTCTTGGGTTTTTCGCCCCGCAGCGATCTCCCATCGAAAAAATGTTGGAATGTTTCCCTCCCCGGGTCTATCAAGCTAGCCGTCGGAATCAACCCTCATCTTTCTGATCAGCTAGCATTGGTCCATCACAGACAATGCGATTGAATTTCAGCCAGGTAAGGGTACTGGCCTCAAAAAGGGATTTAGAATCCAGCAATTCTGGATTTTGTTGGCCACTAAGGCTTTTTCAATTTGTAAACTCACCGAAGCCGTTCCAAAATCCGGTACCTTTTGATCGGTCCGTCAGCCTCAGGTAATTTCTCAACTTCACCGCACGCACCTTGACATCTGGTGATAACGCTTGCGCAAGTCGTGTGGGCATCGAATGGGCGTGAAAACAAAGTTGTTGTTGTCAATACCATGAGGCGGATGGGAGAAATCCATGTGGTTCCTGGAGCCATACTGATTGCCTAAGCAGGTCGCAGAGAGGGAAGTATTTCATGTCATTTTCCAATACATCCATCACTTCTGTGTTTTTCATCTTCATTTTTGAACTACAAACCTTCTTTGCTTTCTTCCATCCCCCAACCCGTTCACCCTTCACCCCCAACCAAACCCCCCCTCTTACACTTAAGACCTCCACAATCTTCCATCATTTTCCAAGGGACGTTGTCCAGGCCATTTGGGACACCAACGTTCATTGCCTTGGTGTGGACAAAGGTCAGCGACCACCACGATGATCTCTTTCGAGG
Source organism: Breviolum minutum Mf 1.05b.01 (assembly GCA_000507305.1). Lineage (NCBI taxonomy): Eukaryota > Dinophyceae > Suessiales > Symbiodiniaceae > Breviolum > Breviolum minutum. Next base: position 113,788 of record DF240424.1, read on the forward strand.
CAAATCCACTGCGATAGGCAGAGCCGGGAGACGACAGGCCTCAGGATACAGAAGCTAATGACCTAATCCTGCCCTCTTTAGCTGTAGCTCCTTATTGTTGGCCTTAAGATACCCCAAAATCCTTCATAAGGTTTTTCCCCAAAAAAAAAAACCAAGCAAAAACCTAGAACCTAACCTCCATCTCCACCGTGAATTTTTGTGAGGCTAAAAAAAAGCCAAGGGTGCCGTTGCGATTTCGCAAGAACCTGCCTTTGGCGCAACTGAAGCATCCCATTCCCATGGTACCTCTGCCTCCACCAGAGCCTCCACACCAGCAGCATCCCTTCCACATAGATTGGGCTGAGGCCACCGAGTAGTATGGAAGGCCTGATTCAAACGGGCTTTTTTTTGTTTCAAACTCGGGAAGCTCATCCTGGTGACATCTTTGAAGATTTACCTCCTAAGATGATTGCGACCCGTTCGACCCAAATGTGTCCGTGTTTTTTAAAGGATTTCTCAATATTCCAACAAGGCTGCAGGCGGCAAAGCCCCCAAAAACATCTAAGTCAACTGGTAAGCTGAGTAGGAGACCTCCAATCAGTGCACCAGTGTGCATACCTCCACAGGCAGCTGCTTTTGCATCTCCATATCTGGTAGTTGTGGCGTATGCAGCATAACCAGCGTATCCTGATTGGGTCTGTACATCATCATCATCGTCGTCGTCATCGTCGTCATCATCATCATCATCATCATCATCATCAACAACAACAACAACAACCATGTGACTGCACCTTGACTGTGGAGGTAAACCGCTTTTCAGAGGAACACACCACAAGCATAACCAAATTTAAACACAAAACTGCCCCAACAAACTAAAACACAAAAAATATCTTCGCAGAACTATGCAGGAAAATAATTGTGTAACACCAACATTTCAAACCCCAATCCCAGAGTGCAGGAAAATTGTATTGCTTCCCTCGTTTACCAGAATTCCAAGCGATGAATCCCCACTTTGGAGTGCGTGCTGTGAAGCTACTAAAGTTTCATGGTCCAACTTCCATGTGCAGTTCAAGGCTCTTCTGGCACCGGAAAATGCTCGAGTCTTGTTACTCTTGTTAAGCTCAAGCTCACTAAAATCAAACTCATCATACTCGTCGAAGTCGAAGTCATCTGCTGACCTGGAAATCTGGTTGATTAATAGGGATTCTCAAAACCGGCCGATCTCATGTTTTTTTAAACATAGAGGGTATAGTATAGTAGAACACCCCTGGACCCATTCCTCTTGTCAAATTCCCTAAGCTGGAAATTCCAGCGAAATGTTCAAGGAAATTCGCATCTAAACCACCACATTACATTATTAGATTGTTGAACTGAGGAGGCGTCCTTCTCAACAACCATGGGACGGGAAGGATCACACTGAAGCATTGACTCTCCCCGCATCGTTGTGCCTCGTTCCGTTGCCGTACTGGGATGCATTGCTACTGCCAGTCGTGTTCACATCTGGTCCACCCAGGCGTGCTAGAGCTGTTGCGGTGAGCATGGAAAGGACGAACAAAGATGTAGCCATTTGGAGCAGGATTGAGTCCTCCTGAGATCCAAAAAACTGGGCGACAACCAAAAACAGCCAAAATTGAATTGAGGGAATTGAAAAAACTCTGATCAATTGCTTTACTGCAAACGGTTGCCCAACAATTTCCGTCTTGCTTTGCAAAAGGACAGGTCATTCACAAAAATCTAATCGAAAAATAAGAGTTCATAAAGAAAAATTGACCAGCAAGTTTTGAGTGTGGAAAATCCACACGAGAATAGTTTCAAATCAACTTCTTACATTTCCAAAAGTTTGGCAAAGACTGCGAAAACATTTCACTCTTCTACCAGCCGTCCTTGGATTTTCACTAAAAACAGCTTCGGCTGCAACTTTTGGGCCAAAAGGCTGTGAAAGATCTCTGGAGTTTTTTGATTCATGGACCAAAGCCACCGGGGAAACCGATTTTACTTCATGGGATACATGGGGCCTCGAATTGCACATCTTTCCTACCCAATCACATCAAGCAATCTGTTCAAGGTCCAATGATTCTAAAACACACCCAGAAGTACAATGTCAACTGGTGCGTCCGGATACACAAGTCACAAATGTCAAGAAATGTATATGTACATGTGTCAAGAGTGCCGCCATTGCATCCGTTCACGAACTGATCCAGCCTGCATCCTGTCTCCGGAGCTCAAAGCTGTCCCACGGTCGCGATGTTTCAAAACCAGCTACGAGTTACCTGTAAGCCTGTAAGCTGTGAGCCAAAGAACGAGCAGACAACTTCATCCTTGGCAGGACATATTGTGAAATGTTTCCAGTTGCAAAACAGTTTTCAGGTTATGAAGTTGTGAACACTGCAAGTTGATAAATGCAAAAAAAAATGTGCATGCGTGCTGCTTGGACCTGCCGAAACGCCCTTCAGTCAGCCGAGTGTTAACGGAAAAAGTCGGGTGGGTTGATTCATCCATCTCCAACACGCCGTTCAACACGCAATTCGGCCAGCCACTCGGCTCTCAGCTGCGACCGAAGAAGACCAGGGCAAGCCAGCTCCAGCACAAAGCCGGATCATGCCAGTGCATAAAAACAAAAAGTCTGTGTATGTAACCCCCGAAATTCCATGGGCGACGCTAAGCCAAACAACGGAAAACATAAGACACAACAGGCGAAAGGGAGGACAACAAAGCACCAAAAGGCCTCAATTTGCACCAAGAAGACCAGCAGAGCAGCAAGGTACAAGAGGAAAAGGTTTTCTTTGTACTGTGTGCAAATGAAACGTAGCAAGAGGCTTGCTCCAGTGAGTCTACAAGTGAGAAAACATGTTTGGTTGAGAAAGAGATTGTATGGAGAAGGAATGGGGAAGCACCCTAAACGCGGAGAGACGTAGCCGCCAGGTTGGAGGATCCAAAATGCCAGGTTTCCAAAACGGGAATTGGACGGTGTGAAGGGGGCCACCTGCTAAGGAGATTGAACCATTCACTAAAACCTGAAACGAAGAATCCCTCAAAGCGGGGTTTAGTTGTAGAAAGCTCCACAAGCCAGTGTTGGCGCTGGCTGATTTCACTGCCGAGAACAAAGCCGCGCGGCATCAAATTCAACCTTTACCCTCCACCAGCGATGACCATTGTCATGGTTTGTTTTGTGTTTCATGTCCAAAAGTCGGTGATGCACATTTGAAACTGATTTGAAACTCACTCTGCTGCTTGTTCATGTTGCAAGGCACAAAAGAAGTTCACCAAATAACAGCAAGTGATGAAGAGCCTGGAGGCTTCGCAATG
>DF240425.1:0-84814 GCA_000507305.1 Breviolum minutum Mf 1.05b.01
CTCTTGTCGGAGGGGGCCGCCTGAAAATCCGGCTCGGAACCATCACTTTTCCCAGTCCTCGAACTGTCCGAACCTTCATCACTGAACTTCACCTTTCTGCCCACACCAAAGGGACCACGATCTTCGCGTTTAGCCTTGCGCCTCTTCTTTCTCTTCATCCTCGCCCTGCGGGGTGTGTCATCGCTCTTTGTCTCCATTGAGTCACTCTCACTGCGAACAGGCTCTCTTGCTACTCCAAACCAATTGCCTCCCTTCTTTGCTTTTTCATCTCCACTCCTTTCCTTACTTTTCTTTTTCTTCTTCTTCTTCACTTTTTCCTCCTCTTTCCGGCGCTCACGCCCAGAGGGGTCTTTTTCATCTTTTCCTTTCTTGTCCATCTTCTTGTCCTTAGTCAACTTCACTCCTCAATCTTTTGAGAGCTCCTGTCACAGCATCCTTCCCCTCAGGGAGCGCAGCCTCGGCTGGTAAGGCATCTTCAGGCTCTGAAGTTGATTCGCCCAAAGGTCTCTTTCTGCTACCACGCTGTTTCCTATCCGGTGACCCTTCCAGGGCTTGAACTTCAGCCTTCATATCAGCTTTCGCAGGGGCTTCCTTAAACCAACCAATCTTCAGGTCCGTCACATCACTCACGTTGAGCACCCTGAAGTAATCGCTATGGAATTCCAACGGTGCCTTTCCTGCAACTAGCATAGGCCTTCGAGCAGAGGTGTAGTTCGAATTTCCTCTCTTTGTCTTTCCCTGCTCCAGACGTCAGCCACCAATGGAGATCCTGGTCTGAGACCGCAACCAATCTACCATTCAGCCAGATTCCATCTTTGTTGCTCTCAATCTCAGACCTCACTTGCCAAAGTCCCACACCCTGCTCGGCCTTTGACTCATCATAGAGGTAACACTCGTAGTAGTCACCCTTTTCGATTTTGAAATCCTTGAAGAATTCGCGGTTTTCTTGAAAGGACACCCACGGGCCTGGCATGATCCAATCCTTCCCGCAGGAAGTGGAACTACCTCCACATTGGATCAGCCAGGCCCTTGAGTGAAAGACAGCTGCCGGTCGAACATGTGCACAAAACACCGTCTCATTACGCCAGTGGCTACATTTGACTTGGCTTAATATCGTATGTATATAATAATTGATCAATAGGATAATTCATTTTTTGCGCTTGTGGCGAATGTTTTGTCGAATCTTGCAGTAGATTTTTGTCGCTATTGGAGTTGAATATTTGAAGTTTTCAAAGAATCCAGGTGTATTCACCACTATTCAGGACCTCAAGTTTTTACCCCCTGTGAAGTTGCGCATTTTGAGGGGTCTAGTCCTGATAACTCGATAAGTGTGGATGCTGAAGCATAGAACATCAAGAGTTTTTCCTTGTACAAAGTCATGCAAAGGTAGTTTATGGATGTTTATGGTTGGACGCGATTGCAATGTTTTTTCGTTTGGAGACGCCAACAACAAAATCAGCAACGAATAGACTATGTCTATGTCTATGCCTCTCTGCTAAGAAAGGAGACACTTTTGGTACTGGTACAATTTACCTCGCCAATTCAAGGACACCAAGCTCCACCTTCCCCTGAAATGATTCAAGCCAAATAACTTAGCATGGAGGAATGGCACCATAAGGCATTGGTGGATTGGGTGCCCATTCTCCTCCTTCACCTGCATCTTGGAAGGGAACTTTTTTCATCCAAGGGTGTGTTTTGCCCCCCTCTCTGGTAGGATGGGGGTTGAAGGTTGGGAAGGTTGGGACTTCGCGATTGTCTTCTATATTCTAAACCTCATTTTGGATGAGTTGAGCGCTTGATGACTTTGTGTGCCTTGATGGGAGAGTGGACCCTTTACAGCTAAAACCGCTCCACATTTGTCAGAAACGTTACGGCAAGTTGTAAGGCAGGTCATCTCTCAATGCTGCAAGGATCCAAGTCAAAAAAAGATGCAACAAATACACAACTAGTAGGTGAGTGTTGGTGGTTTCGACCCCTTTGAAAAACAGTAGTCAAATTGGATCATTTCCTCTGGTAGAAAATCAAAACATGTTTGAAACCACCACCACCACAACATCAAAAATCCACATGTTTTTCCCACCTGGGTTGCTGATGGAGCCATAGACCGACCAAGATCCCATATGCACATAAGCCCAAATGCTCTTCACTTTACCCGCACTGCCGATCATGATGGCATTGTGCTTCCCGTAGCTACCCATGCTGCACACACGCAGCATGATATCTTCCTAAGAGGTAGAATTTTGGATGGTCCACCAAGAAATGACCTTCAACAAGCCCAAGATATCCAAAGTTCCAATGGTTCTTCATAAAATCGACCTCTTAATGGCTTCCCCCTTCAAAACATGTTATCCTCGTTCCTCAGTTCGCTTCAATAAAATGAATGCTCAGAGAAAGATCCAAACACATCCTTTGGGCATGTCTGGGCTGTAGCCCCTTCACACTTGAGAATCAGCAGTGTCCTTGTTCAACCATGAAAACTGCGCAGCCCCAATGGTTTCCCTATTGGTTCACCAATCAAAACTGCTAACCTCGCAGGTCTTCCATCATCAACCGAAACTCCACCCTGTTGGTCCAAAGCATTGGGCTGAAAAGATCACCAAGGTCAATCCTTACACTTCTCCGATTTACGGGAATCTAAACATGATGCAAGACCATTCTTGAAAGGATTCCTGTACAAAAAATACACCTACTTTTGGAGTTAGGTCGACTGAACAATTTCTTTGCACCTGATGTTTCCTAACGGGTCTGAGGATCATGTTCCTTTTTTCTCGGCACCGTACCTGTAGATATTACCGAAGCGTTTTACCCCAAAAATTACGTCTTACTGCTGCTCCTACCAGTCTTCCCCGATGCTACAGCGCTGTCGAGGCACAGGTTTCCATGGCGCTGAGGTATCCTTCAGTTCCACCGAATAGGTCCCAAAGGGCGAGAAGGCAGTGCCAGTGGTTGCACGAATTGCCTGCATCAATGGATACAGGTTTTCCAGGTATCGCGGGTTTTAGATGGGTTTTAGTGGCATTATTTGGTTGGAACCTGTAAAAATGATTTAAAACATGTGGGTTTGGCTTTTCTTGATGTGAATCTGGACCAACAGGAGAGGAAGTCGGAGAAGGGGAGAAGGAACTTGCCGTAACTTGCCACAACTTGGAAGATTCCAGAATCTTAAGCAACTTGTCGCATCAATTCCCAATGACCAGAAATACTTCAAAGACAAGGAGCTTGCAACCATCTTCAGATCACTTACAGTCTGGGTGTGGCTGAGGAAATTGAATTCGAGTACCCTGTGAAAAGAGAAAGATGATCAACCCCTCAGATTTCAATCATCTTTCAAAAACAAGTACGATATTTTGTGTCAATCCAGAAGTGGGAAACTGTATAGAACCATGTGGATTTTTGCAACCCCCAGCCACCACCAACACAAACTCTTCCGCATGCGCACCCAACGGTTTCCTAGCCAAGCGGCCAACACATAACTGGGCCACTTGTGAGAAGCGATCATAAACAAGGCCTTCCCATCAAAAAGGCCTGCATGGTGGCGTCACATGGTAACATTCCCTCCAAATTCCAGGCAATTTTAAGCCAAAGAAATGCCACTCAACATCTCAATCCAACCAACAACCATCAAACAACCGGGTTTGCATCGAAATGTTCCATCCCTTCATCTGAAAAAAACTGGCCAAAATGACCCCAATCTTAGTTGGAGCCTGGCACCCGATAGAGGTCAAAAAGGTCTGACCCCATGAAGGAAAACGAGGGCATCGATGAAGTCCCCATCTGCCCCCAAGTGGTGATGCCTCAGCGCGTTGGAAAACCACCCGATCTTAAGCAGTTTCCAAGGGATCATTTGGTTATACAACTTGTTTTGTTACCATTGTTTCTTTTTTTGTTGATTTGTTTATTACGACTGACTAAAACAACCTTGGGTGCCGGAGACATCTGGTCATGTGATACTACCTAGGTTTAATTTCACATACCTTGACATCCAAGCAGCAAGCAGATGTTTTTTTTATAAATCTACAAACAACTATTTTTTCTCATTGGGACCTCTCCAGTGCTTTTAGAGAGTAGAAAACACCATCTTTTTCCTCGACTTTCCTCCACTGAGTTGGATGATATTTTTGTTGAAATTCAAGGCACTGCAACGCTAAAGAGTTGTGCATCATTCATATTGACTGGACTTGCTATGTTCAAGTCTTGAAGGCATCTTTTCTCTGCAAAATCAACATGGAAAATGTATAGATGTGACAGTATAGCCTTTGCTTCTTCGCTTCACAGCACTATTTCTTGATGTATTGGCGTTGTGCTACTTGCTCCTAAACGGAAAGTCTCCTGAGAGGATAGTTGGCTCGAAGTGTACTGTCTTGTTTTGGCCTCCCAATAGAAGCAGCCTGGGAGAACCTTACAACCTGTTCTTTAGCAGTTTAGTTTTTTTTTAACACCAGTGACACGTTGCCAGTGACGTGCCAGTTGCGTGCAGGGTAACCATCGGTGATTTCGTTGGGCTCAGAGGGACTTTTTTGCTGCCCAAAAATTATGACCGTTCCTAGGGGCCACGATGCCTAGATGGGGATATCGGCCCAATGGAACAAGCTGTACATTGCGCAAATCTCGCTAATCTCAGAAAAAATGAACACCTCATTCACAAGCCCTTGTATTTCTGTTGTTCAGTCTTCAAGCTTTTTGATGAGTTTTCCAAAAGTTCCATGTCCCACCGTTTTGCTTCCAGCTTCTGACTCTTCCCCACCAAGGTACGCTTGAAGTACATTCGATAACTGGGATACTTCACCTGGTCATGCAGCTCAACAACTTGGATGCCGGTCTAAGAGTGAAGATTTGTATGGGACCCTTCCCAACAAGGATTAGACTTATATTTGACTGTTAGGATACTTCCAAGTTTTACTTACATCTAAAAGGCAGTGCCTGTGGAAGTGATGCTCAACATTAGATGTGCCATCCAAAAGCTGTGGCCCTTAGGGAAACCCTGAACTCTGAAAGACGGTCATTTGGAAGGACTTACCATTAAGCACCAAGCTGAAATAGGTGGCCAGAATCCACAGAAGGATATGGCTACCACAGCAGCCTGGAACCCTAGACTCCACCCAGCGACTGGTATTCTGCCATGTTGAGGCTTTGTCAAAGCCAACCAGCTACAGGAGGTCCCCCAGTTGTAGATGATTACCCTCCCTGAAACTGACATAGCACCTGAAAATAGGTCATCCCAAAAAGAAATTCATCTTCCAACCATCCACTTTTCAGGTGCTATGTTAGTTTCATGGAGGGTACCCACATATACCCCATTCAAACATCTTGAAGCACACATGGAAAGAACCATGTATTTTTTTTCTGTGAGTCCACCATTCACCACATCGGATTGGTTGGTTGATCATCACTCGAGGTAGCTTGATGGTTCTTGAAATTCGTCAATGCCCATTGTTGTGGCGTCCCGCAACATGTTCTCGTGAAGTACTGACCCTTCCTCCCACAGTCATGGAAAAAGAACATGATGTCTGGCAGGTACACATCACTCATCTTCCATGCTCAGAGTTGGAGAACAAAAAACTCATCCCACAATTGCTCACCCAGTGACATTCGTCAGGATAAACGAGCTGGCTACAACGAGATTGGGCGAATGATAGCACCTGCTTTTCGACGGGAATGCAAGAAGGCAGGTTGGCACCACGACTTTTGCATTGAAAGGAATTTCCTGTGTAAAGCAGGGGGATGTCTAGACAACTTACGTCATATGGATAGACTGCAAACAAACTCCAGACTCTGAAATCATTACTTTGGCGTACTGTCGCTTTTTTCTACCGCAATGCATCAGATCCAAGGAAAAAAAAACATGCACATCCGGATCAGTTTTTTTTTGGAAGATTTCTCGGGGTGAATTCTTTTCCATCCATTTGAATCACGAGTCTTCTTGGGTGATTCCCCTTCCTAAGGTCACCTTTGGGATGGTAGGGCGACTATGCACTGCCAACAAAGACTGTTGCCAATGGAACCTTAAAACATGTACACCAATTGAAATTAATAGCCAAATATGGTAAATAAGAGATGGTAAACTGAAATCAAATGACATCAGCATTCTAAGACCCCTTTTCTTTTGCAATCTAAAACTGCACAGCGTATCCACCAATTTCCAAGTCATTTTCGTTTTTTCATTAAGCACACATATCACGCAACCTCCAGCATCTTTTGGAGGATCATCCAATTGATTTGGAATCAATCTTGGAACACCAACAACTTTTTCCTGTTCCTTCCAGCCTGCCATCTGCACCCGCGCAGCCATTCGGGCACATCTTAGTGGAGCTGTGCAGAAGTTTAGACCATCGCAGATTAACTCATGTCAGAAACTCCTGTGGAAACTTGAACTGAAAGTATACTCCTAGAATTGACTTGCATGCAGAAAATCAGGAATGTGAACCCGCATCTAGAGTTTCCATATTTTGGAGCACACCTTTGGAAAAACACAAACAAACTGTGTCTAGTCTGTCTAAGAGTCCTCCTGACTCGCTCCATCTCATTTTTTGTCTGCAAAAAATCATCGATTGGTTCTTGAATCTGTTGAAATCTGTTTTAAAGTCTTCTCCCTTTAGCACCCCTTTTCCAAATCATTGAGTTTGGAGTTTTTTTCATGCCAAAATCCTCCCAGGACCAAACCTTTCCAATCCCCAATTTCCACCAAGCAACACACTTTCCAGCTTGGCATTGTGCCATGCGAAAGCTGGAACACCCAGCATACACACAAGTGCCACCTGTAAAACCTTAGAAGGTTTTATGCCACTGATCAATGGAGCAGCCTGCTCAGCTGTTTACCAAATTCACTCTGCTGCATGTCAGCTTCAGGTCCCTCACAGTTTGGGGTCTCGCCCCAAAAAATCTCAAATGAATCATGTAGTGTTTCTGTTCGTAGGTTCTTTTATTGCTGCGTGACACATGGTATGTCTGGACTATGACAGTGCCCCTTTGTTGAAACCTCAGGTCGTTGCTGTAACAGCTGGATGCCAAATTGAAAGGTTGCGCCATGGGGGAACTGGAGCTTGAACTTCCCCACCTGGCCACTGGGTGGGGGCTCAACGTTCCAAAACCCAACCGAGCCCAAGGCCACCGGAAGTATCAAACTGAAGGTTCAATATGAAGCCATAGGTAACCCCCCCGTGTTGAAACTTCTGGAACATTTTGAGAGAAGGCAGGTTCGAGTTCAACCATGTTCAAATGTATTCTGGGCAGGTTTCAATGTAAGAAATTGAGTAATATATTACCTGGTCATGGACAAGATGGCAATTGGTGCTAGATTTTGTGCAAACAGGTCCAACAACTTCCAGCACTGTCCATGTAAAAACACAGCGTGGAAATCCCTCGAAACCTACCTTTGTTTCCACGGTTTGGTAAGTACTAGTACAGACTATAGTTGCGATCTTGATGTGTGGCTAAAAACATGGCTGAACATTTCATTCACCCAGAAAAATTCACTGGATGTACCAAATTTCAATGAGGTAAGGGGTAGTTTTGGTATGTTCCCTGATGTCTTTCGCCATTTTTTTTGTGATTCCGCACCGGTACCCAAATTTTGAATCACCATGTCCCCCTGGTAGCCGCCCTCACCTTTCAGAACTGTTCATACGTTGTTGATGGAGTTCCAAGAGTTTCACCAAGTCCTCCTGGATGCCCCCAAAAACACGGGAAGGAGTTTGAGGGTCAAGTTGAGGGTTCAGAAATGAATACAAGAGGCCAGCATGTGTACTTGGGAGACCCCCAGCCACGACTTTGAATATTGATGTTTCTGCATCTTTAATGCCCAAAACTCTGCTCCGTAAAAAGTGACCCGAAACCGAAACCAACGAAACCAGCTAGAAGAGCTGCTTTTGGAACTGAATGGTTCAAAAGCCGGAAAAACTCACAGTCAAAAAAATCAGGACGTGCGGGAGTTTGCCTGTTTCATCATCTTGGCATCTTGGCATCCGCAAACCCTCCCACCCTAAAGTTGAAGGCCTTCGCTACTAATTTGCGGGGGGGTGTAAAATCTGAAAAGGCCTGCAGGCTTTCAACTTCAACTTGTCTCGTGCCAAACTATGGCAGCACCACACGCCGTTGTTTCCCTTCGTCGCACAAGCAAATCTCATGTCTTGGAAGGACCATGGCCCATGACGGCTTAAAACTTGGGATGATGTTTTGAACTTCTGACTTTCCCGCAATCTTTCTCAAAAATATCGTAAGTCCTACAAAGAAAATGCACATCAAAACATACAAATAATCCTGCACGACTATTGCGTGTCTACTTCATCTAAGGTTGCTTACGTGAGTTAACACAACTTCAAAGCACTACTCAATGCAGCCGCACTGAACGCCCCCAGGCAAAGGCCCGTATTCACGGAACAGGCAGAAATGCGACCACCTCAAGAGTTGCAGACGTCACAAACAGCGGAAGGGTGGAAACACAACAACAACAACAACAAATAGCGAACAGGCCAACCAAAACAAAAATGAAGGACTCTCATTTATATTGGTTGATACCTTGTTTTTCAAATGGTCAGCAAAAAAATTGGAGCAATGTGGAGAGTGTCCATCCTTATCAAATTGAGTAGATGCCTCATTTTGCCACCGTTTCTTGTGAGATCTTCATGTTTCTGGTAGGTGGATTCAGCGTCTGAGGCTTCACTTTTCACCATAAACCCGCAGAGGCAGGATCTGATTTCATTAGATTTCAGATTCCCCCTCACTTCGGAGATAAATGTTTGATTTCATTTCAAAATGTTTTTCCCCCCAATATAAAAAAATTTGGTATCCGTTGGATCTACTACCCCAAACCCAGGATGCCAGTTGCGTCCTAAAAAATGAGTCGGTTTAAGTCAGCTTCTTGTTCCACAAGCAAGCTGCTTGTGGGGTTTGGGGGGGTGAACTGAGGGTGTTGTTTTTCAATTTCTCATGATGTTTTTTACGGTATAATAGAAATTCCGCCCGCACCGTAGGTGCACAAGGGCGTGTCTTTCGGGAGGCACTAACACGGTCAGCTTTAGCTGGGGAGGGGAGGCACCTTTTTTGCAGGTAAAATGCATGGTACGTTCACAAAACACCGTAATTTACAGCATTTTGGGGCCCAAACAGCCTCCCCCATTTTTTGGTGTTACAACTTCTCGGCAAAGATTGTGGCAAACAAAATGTGGAATTTAGGTGCAGTTTAGCAATTTGGCCCGATGCAACGCCTTCTTGAGTCCGGATGAGCGGTGGCAAAAGTAGAGTAAAGAATGATCGTTTTTTGAATGGAGGCGCATGAGCTGAAAAATTGTGAAAAATTGTTTCAAAACATCGTGTTTTTTTGCATGTTGTCTTGTCAAAACTTTGTAGATACCAGTGTTTTTGGCTGGTTCGCTTTGAGAACTGAAAGTAAAAAATTAAGAAAACCGTGGCATTTGCGGTCCATTTAAAGCCCCTTGTTGAAAAACATCGCAAAACACAGGGTTTTCTACGCGCTCGCTAAAAAGCATTGTAAATAGCGATGTTTTTGGACGATTTTCGCCCTTGACGCTGCAAAAACAACGTAAAAACCAGTGTTTTTCTTCTAAAGGCATAAACATGCCGCTAACAGTGTTTTTTGATGTGTTTGGTCTAAAATACTTGACCTGGAACAACAACATCATCAACATCATCATCATCAACAACAACAACAACAAGAAGAAGAAGAAGAAGAAGCAGAAGCAGAAGCAGAAGAAGAAGAAGAAGAAGAAGAAAAAGAAGAAGAAGAAGAAGCGGAAGAAGAAGAAGAAGCAGAAGAAGAAGAAGAAGCAGAAGAAGAAGAAGGAGAAGGACATATGACACCTTGTAACCTTGGTGCGGCGGACCCTGCAGGGGAGCGACGTGAATAGTTCTTGGAACCACCCATGTGTTGTTTCCATGAATCTGTGAGCACCTCGGCCATCTCCAAACAAGTCAAAACAAGAGAGAAGTCACACCGAAACTGCAAAATCAAAGTATCCCCAAGAGCAGCTAGAGAAGTCGGAGTCCGGTGTTGTTGTCTAAATGTTCGCTGATTATCCTTCCTTTCGATGAGTGATTTTAGGCTTCCTTTTGGATGTGATTCAACAGTTGAACCCAGGGTAAAAGCTTGAAAAGCTTGGACAAAGTCACAGGTCTTGCGCTGCTCCTGACTGAGATCAGGAATCTCAATGACGACAATGAGACTCAACGAAACGCAGTAGCCGTTCAAGAATCCAAAGACGGCCACTGCAAGCATGGAAAGTAGGTCATGTCCAGTCCTCAATTGAGCAGGATCAAAAACAGAAACTTAGGCTTCATATATGAAGATTTGAATCACCCTGAATGATGAATCCTATATTCATGGGTTTTCCAAACCCTTCCTTTTGAACTAAGCATCTCAGGGATTTTGATGCTGTTTATAGCTATTTTGCCTTCAACAGCGGCAGTTCTCGGTGACATTCGCTACAGCAAAGAATGTGAAAATGACGCTGTTTAAATTGGAAAACAGGCTTGACTACACGTGGATAAGCTCATGAGCCGTCCTGCCCAACTTCGAACACCGTCTCTGATTCACAGCGTCAAAATCTTCACATCCAGAAAAAAGTGAAGTTGTCCCATGGAAGAAATCCTACACCTATTGACATGGAGAATATCCCATCTTCACTAGGGTTTCATAGTAAGGCAAGGCTCCCATAAGGTTCCCATGTTTAACCCTGTCAAGATTTTGTGGGTTCATTGACATTCAAAACATCCATCAATCGGATTCGGAGGTCACACCCATGTCAGTTTCCCGACCCACAAAACACAACAGGTCAACAGGTCAGCAAAAAAGCTCCCTATATAGTATGATCCTCCTTCTCCTTCGTGGGTTATGAAGCAGCCCTCACTACAGTAGACCTTTGTTGTCGGTGGGGGTAGCAGCCTGGGAGGGGTAGCGATCGGATTCCCATGAATACAAGTAGCAACCTGACGGGGCATTGCAAAATGAGTACTGATCGGACGTTCCCCTTCTCCACTGACATCTTGGTTTCATGCACATCTTAGTCTACCACAAGCATGTTGAGAGTGCATCCAAGTGTCTTTGACACTGCGCAATAAATCATCAAAGGCAACAAGAGCACCCGGACGATGGCGGTCCAGTAGATGTTGCGGTAGTTGAGGCCGACACGAATATGGGTCAAAAAGCGTGCCACGATGTCAGCAAGAGTGAAGACGGTCAAAAGAATTGTCTGAAACCATTCCTGATAAGCACCCAAAACAAAACTTACCCAGCCATTTCGGACCATGAAATAAAAATTTGAACTCTATTTTTCATACCAAATATGTAATCCCCAAAAGTTTGAAGGTTGGCCATTGGCTGAGTGAGAAAAAGAATTTGCAGAATGATAGCAGCATGTTATTGGCTACATCATAATATTCGTCAAACAAAATCAAAAGGCTGAATTTCCTGCCTAGCACTAGTGTGTTTGATTTAATATTTCGCCTTGGGATAACTTTATACCTCTTTAGTATTTTTTCTAAATATGTCTTTAATAGGTCTTTGAATATGACTTTGATACATTCGAAAACAGGCCGGTGCGTCGCCCCAAAATATTATGGGCCAGAAAGCTATCCTTGGATCCCCTTGGTTTCTTCTTGATAGGAAGTATGGGATTGTCCTGGATTGTGAGCCAGCCCCACATGGCATACTTGGAGGATCAATTGGACTCAGCATGATAAAATTTTAAGAACCATGGGTCATTTTTTAAGAACCTGGGTTCCTCCAACTGATCAGATGCTCTCAACTTCTTCCTACCTCCAGGCCCACTCCACCTTGACTGTGCGAGCTTCATCCGATGAGAGCACTGACATCTGCCGACAGGGAATGGTTGTGATCAAACCTGGATAACATGCAGTAGTGAGGAGAAGATTGATCAAGATGATCAGTTGGTTAAACCACACCTTCCGAAATACAGAGCTCAAGCGATTGTCAACCTTGTCAGCCAACTCCAAGCTCCCGTACCTGAAAAACATTCCAGCTGCTTGCTGCAAGGCGAGAAGAATCAAAGATGAACCATAGGCCACCCGCTATTTTTGAGGTGTTTTGGGGTTTGGGTTGTCACAAATATTGTTCTTTGCCGGCAGCTTGGTCCAAGTAGCTACGAAAACGCTATCCGATAAAGCCGGTGAAAATTCAGAATGATTTGGAATCATGATGTCGACGTTTGGGGATGGCTTTAAAGACTTTGTGATTGAATTGTTCTCTAGTGTTCTGTTACCAGAATGATACTCAAAGTCAAAGGTACGATGCGCTGCGTCTTCCACTCTCATTTTTGGATGCCCCTGTCAGATGCTGGGAGATGGGTAGTGTCATAAGCCGCAAATAGGCTGAAACACACAGGAGCACCGTGACCAGAGCGATGATGAAGAAGGCACAGGTGGCATCTGCCACATCATTATTGATCAACAGCTTGGTCCCATCGCGGTACAGTACCGAGACCAGAGTACCAAAACCAAGGCCGACTTGGAGATAGCCTTGCATAGTGGAGCTATACTGTGCGCACAGCGACAGAAGTGCGGAATCCAAAGCTCCGGTAGCCACGGAGCACAGAAACACGAGCAAGAGCAACATCTTATACAGCATTGAAGAAGCGATTGGAAGCCACCTTCCAAACAAGGCAACACTGTTGCAACGGTGCAAGGTCACAGTACTCAAGGGTGGTAGGGATGGTGGACCCCACGGGCAAATTTGGCTTAAATTACTTTTAGATTTCCCCTCATCTCTTGAGCTCCAATCATGAACCTATAGGAATTCCTGCTGATGGCGGTCCAATCCTTCACCAATGGCTAGTTCCAGCCCATTTCGGCTGAAAAACATCCCGTTTCTGTTCTCCACCTCTAGCTACATAAATCTTACTGTTGATGACTGAAATCGTCCATAAGATCACCCTGGGATGTGACATTTTAACCCTGTACTGGGACCAACCACCAATCACCTGCAGGATTTCTGAACCATGAACAGTATCATTGGGTTGCCAACTAAAACTTCTTGTGACTTCATCCCAACTAGGAGTTTCGAGGTCAACAAAAAAGCGACTGCCACGCTAAAGTTTTAGTAAGTCGTTTATATGTGTTTGTTTGACAAACATGGAGACCCAGTTTCTTCTACATTCTAGATGAGCAAAATAAATTCATGCACTCTGAAGTTTTCATTCAAATCTTTCATCTCGACTTGCTTTATTGCGCTTTTTTTGGCCACCCCGTGGGTTTCCTCCCTTTTATCGAAATGGCCTAAAGGAGAAAATCGCTGCAAGACACAAGAACTGTCCACTGAAGCCACCCAGAATCCGAGCATTGAAGTTGAAGGACTCAATGAATGATAAGATTAGAACCGTGGCAATTGAACCCACCTTCCAGATGCGCAAACTCTGCAAACTCTGCAAGCTACGGACCCAACAAAAAAGTTGATAATCCATTTTATAAGTTGAAACAAGTAGTGTTTGGAAATTTATCTTTTCATAAAGTTGGTATAAAGACTCCAGTAATAAACATGGTTTTTTCACGTTTTGTAAGAAACACCAGGTGGAAATCTATAATTTTCGTGGTTGGAAAAACATTAGGCCACCACCTGATAGACCAACGTCACTGGAAACTCCACATTTTCATTGGGGAAGAGGAGCTTCCAATAATCAAAGGAAGCCCAAACGGCAGCAATTGGGAAGAGGTAGCCGATCCCAATCCTCAAAGAAGTTTAGTGGAGTATCAGTCCATCGCAGTTGTCAACGTCATTTCTTTTTGTGACTTAAGATCAATGAAAGATCAAAAACATCCCAACACATAATCTGTATGGAACAGAAAATCTTGCAGCCGTGTCTTGGAAGATGTGAGTACCAAAATCCTTGCTGAGGTCTATATCCTATCACCCCTTTGATGTATTTGCGCACCACATTTAAAAAATCCCTACGTGGAGTCACAAAAATGAAGACACAACAACCTTTGTGCGAAGTTTCATAACAATGCAAAGCTTGGCTGTCCATTCCTCACTCTCCTGGCGGCATCATCCAAGTCAGGACAGTTGGAGACGCCCAAAGCCCAAAGAAATAGTTCCCTTCTAAATTCCAATACCTAGGACGTGGAATATCTTCTGAAAAGAATCCTGCTTCGTACTCCAAGCCTTGCATCTTGACGGATTCTGGAATTTTTCAAAAAATCACTTGACAAGGCAATCTATCGCAACAAATCAAAACAAGACAAATACGACCTTTAATGTGCATACATTTTAGATGTTCCATACCTACAGCCTTCTACACCAACACCTTGAATAATGAGGGAGGTTCGCAAAGATTTTTAGGATGATCCATTCATTCCACAAAAACGATTTTTCGCAAATGTTTTGCCATTAAAACAAGATATCAAAATTGGAAAAATTGACTCATATAAAGGATGACCTAGTGATAGCTCTCTCGTTCTCAATCAAAGAGGTATCTGACTCTTTCCATGAAAAAAAACACGTCCGATGAAAAAAGCGCTGCCTGTTTCTCCTCCAGGTTGCTTTCATTTTGAGGGCCAGCCGAAAGCAGGGTTGTCTGGCTGGGCCCAGTCTCAGCATCGTCCATGGCTGCGTTGTGTACAATTTGTCGGTACAGTATCGCTTGAACCAAATCCCGTTCAACGCTGCGTGACTTCTTCAAAGCTTTGATCGCCATGTCTCTAAGTTTGGAATTCTTCAAATTTCGGTTTTGTTTTGTAACAAAATTATAGTCAAGAAAACCACAGAACAAAAAAACGCTACTTAAACAAAAACCTAAGCCTTCAAAATAAAATTTCTGAAAGAGTTCTCTTCAAAAGTTGGTCAATTTCAGCCCCCCAAAACCGCTGCCTTGGAGTAACGTGCTTCAGGGCCCAGGTGAATTCCAGGTACCTCCTGAGGTGATTGACTCAACGGCAGGATGGTTTATGTGAATCAGGGTGATCCCATTATTGCTCCATTTTCTAATATGTGGGTTGTAAAGCCAGTGGATTAGTATGATTGGTAAAATAATGTGCCATTTCAAGGCAATCCTATCAGGATTCTGACGAGAGGATTCGGACAAGACCGAAAGCGAACACTGTATAAGTGACTTTAAAAAATTGAGGAAGATCTAGATACTAGATTGCAAAAATGCGGTAGGTTTGCTACAAATCCTGAGTAGAATTTAAGATCCAATGTTTGCTGTGCTTAAAAATATGCCGACCAGTTGAGTGCTTGCTTTGCTCGGCAGTTTCTGTTTTTCACCATCTTGAGAATGAGTATCGTCGTCTATTTGCGATAGATCAGCAAAACACCTTCACACAACGGTCCTAAAGCGGTATTCAACAGGATCATGAACGCTAGCAAACATTTTTCTACAACTTTAAAACTAAGCAGTGTTCAAATCAGCAAAGTTTATTCACGGACTGAGTTTTGTATATTTAGTTCTTCAAGGATTTCCCGGACTTCTTGTTCCTGATCTCCAAAAAAAACAGTCCCCTTCAACCTCGACCACAATGGTGCAGGGTTTGATTGTGAGCTCCCACATCAATCGAAACATTGCTCCTCTCCCTCTTGGCTTCCTTTGGCATCAGATACATTGTGCTCCTGTGAATTCATGGGGAAAGACAGCTCACTACGTCTCACGAGTTTTTCCATGACTTCATCTATGGACGTTTGAATGGATATCCCTATCTTTCGATACCAACCAATGGTAGTGTACAAATGTGGGAATTATGGATTTCATGTCTTACATCACCATCACCTATGTCAACCTCAAGCTCCACGGGGACTTGATAACTTCAGGGAGAACCCCACAATTATTGCCAAAATGCTGGGATCTTAGGTAAACGGTTCGCAGCAAATTCACTGACTTTAAGGGCAGGAAACTAGAAATGCTATTTAAACATCAACACCACCAGTCATGGCAGCCGCAGGTTCGCAACTAAGGTCTTTCGGTATGTGACAAACAACGATTTCCGTCCTGAGAAACTTTCCAAATCCCCACAGATTGCACCAATGATTTCGGCAATTTCACACTACGAACACTGGGAAGGAGCTGAACATTCAGTTACAGTGTAAACAAAAACATGGGAGGATTGGCTGTTGGATGTTTCTTGGTAAAGGTCACCTGGATGGATTGGGATTGAGAACACTGCAGATAGCAATCTAAACAAATAAACATGCCCCACTGCAGTTGTTTTGCTATGAAATGAGCACAATTTCGGAGCGCAAAACCACCAAGAACAAAAACAACTTCAACGGACCTCGCATATATCTGTATATATTTGTATATATGTATATGTAAATATATGCACATATATACGTCCTTCCGGTGCATATCGATACATATATAGTCCGAATACAAACAACCTTCACTTGGAGCCAGACCCCCGGCAGACTACCCTTCGCGTCCTGAGCAGACTTCACCGCACGTAGCTGTGTAGCCTCCAATGCACAGTGCTCCGACATGTGGCATTCCTTGGGTGTGCCATCCTTGTGGGCACTTAAATCCGGCACCGAAACGATATACAGTTTTCCACTTAAAAAATGAGATTTCAGTCAACATCAAGGGTTATTTGCCATTCCTTTTCAAAGTCTTGGAATTCACAAGAAGTCCATTGGAGTATTCTCATTATTTTTTGGAGTTTTTCACAACTGATTGTGCAGATTCCCGGCAACTCATCTAGCATTCAATTTCATAGGGTGACAGGTTGAACTTAGACCACATGGACCATTGACTTGTGATCAAAGCAGGTATTCCACGACATGGAAAGAATGAAAGCTAGCCAGCAGCTTTCATTTAAAAAAACATAGGCATTACGCCCAATTCAAACAAATGGCTTTGACGCAATTCCAACCTTCATCTTCCATTTGCAGCTTAACATTGCAGGCCAGGCCAAATATGAAGAAATCTGGGGGCGGTTCAAACCTACTCAGGAAAAACCATGGATTTTGCGTTGTCCAAAATCCATGTTCAACCCACAAACGTGTGGTGAAACAACCCAAGGAAGCTTGATCCCCACCCAGTTCGTAAGAATGCTCAAAAATTGACCTACTAAATCGACCAAAAAATTGGGGGTAAACGGTTTGGCATTCCATCAATTTTGATGTCAATACCTTTGAACCCCCAGCTACTTTCCAATTCTTTTCATATGTAAGTTCACTTTTGGGATGTCCTGACTTGCGAGACATCCAAGTTGCATCATCCACATCGAGCTGCTCAGGTTTCACAGATGCACCCAGCGAGACAGACAGCACCAGTGACAGCAGCACCAAACGAGCCATGGTTTTTCAAGAAACGCTTATGGCAAAGCCCAAATGTATATGAGAGTTTGTTTGTATAGTTTTTACCGAAATGTCTCTGATCTTGAAATTGAGAAAATTACATCTTCTTGCAGTGTTTTTTCCGTGCGTTCCTTCGCTTGACCAAGGTATGAAAATGGGTCCAACTGATATGTTCGCCACCTACAAGTCTTGATCTTGCGATATGACATGGTCCACATCATGTCGGTTTTGGGCTGAGTAAAAGGTAAAAAGCTACCAAGCAGGGAGGCTGTTCTCACACCTCCAAATAAGTACGACCGCCAACCGCCAACAGGCATCAGGAGGACTTTGCGTACAGCATGGAAACATATATATATATATATATATATATATATTGATGCATATGTATACATATATACACTCATATATATTCAATTATATATATGTGTATAATATACATCGATTAAATCCACGCTCACTTCCATTCCGTGCGATGGAAGTGAAGCATCATGGCTGATCAGGGACCTTTAGAGCTCCCATCCTATGGCTGGAACGCCCCCCATACCTCGGGTGCTTAGTGGCTACCAACCATGCCATTGGGCTTGTGAATATGACTTCGCAGCCTGACCCAAACAAAATAAAACAACACACCTGCAAAACAGAATGAAAACTACTTGAATTTGAAAAAGCCTATAAATCAGAATCTCAATCCCTCTTTCCCACAATTTGCGAAAATGCTTTCAGACTAGTTAGTGAATGGTTAGGCAGGAGGAGGAACAATCTGTTCAAAGGGTTTTTCATCAAATATCCCGTAGGAAACCAACCCAAACGCACTGCACGCACTACAGGTAGTGTACCAACAACGTAAAATTGCAAAAAAAAAAAACGCAACAATCTGTTGCCACTCCAACCAAACACCTGCACGTAGTTGGACGTTTCACCTCCCTTTTCTTGGGCGTGACAGGAAGGCATCAAATGCCTGGAATGGCATCCCAGGCTGCCTGCTGTGCAGCGCTACTCCGTGGTGGCGATGGTGCTGGTGCCACTGGTGCTGCACGGAGTGGCCTCTAACTTAGGTGGTAATTGTCATCAGAAATCTGCGGCTTTCCATTGGCATCTTTTTATTGGAGATACCAACAAAAAGTTTTGGTATCTAAACCTAAAACCCTTATTGGCTTCATGACTATCCCGTTATTTTGTAGATTGACAACTGGAAAAACATGTTGTCATGGTTGAGGTTTGTTTACCCAATGACCCTTGACTTGCACGACCTTCATATGAAACAGGTGAATTTCAACAACGAAAAACCTACATGTAAATGTAATAATGATTCATTGTATAGCTCCCAGTGTTGAGACAACAAACTCCCAAAGCAAATCATGTTAAATGACCTGCCAGTGTTATCTTCTGGTACAAATTGGCAACTTCAAGTGGCTGAAAAAATTCAGCCCTCCAGCCTTTCGCTTCGTGTGGGCGAAGTGGAGGAACTTTTGTTGGACTTGCCGCTCTTTGGGCTTCCAGCCAAGCTCTCCACTGTGCGGCCATAAATGTCACACCACCCAGTGCCTTGGCCAACAAATGCCAAGGCATAGAGCTTCCGCCTACTGCGCCCTTCGACGTAGAGGTGTTACATCCCTACAGTGTCTGAAGCAATAATACAAACATGTGAAATGATATAAAAACTATACTAATGATATTATATACTCATATTATAGATCTATATAGATGTATATATTCATATTTACACACGTCGGACATATGTTCAGTTTCAACCCACTTCAACTCTGTTGGTGCCCCCCAAAGCGCTGCAACCACTGGGCCTTCAATGTAGAAGAGATCTCGATCTTCAAAGCCAGAGGGTTTTGGGGGTGGAACACCTTGGCTCCAGCAGATTGGAGGAACGACTCCAGTTTTCTGGAAAACCGTGTTTGCCACTGAGTTTTTAAGGTTGGTTTTTCCAAGGAATGATTGATAAAGAAGGCAGAACCACACATTTTTTTGGAGCTGCAAACAAATAGAGGAACAGTTCCTGAATTTGAGGTGAAAAAGGGACAAGGAGAGATGTATAAATATACCATTTGCCGCCAAAAATAAGTCTTCCAAACTTTGCTTTCAGAAGCATGTTGCACTTTAAAACCAACCAGGAAAAACTCCCTTTAAACAAGAACTTTTTGAGTGCCAAAACACTCTCGGGTGGCATTGTGCTGATTGGAGCATCAGGCTTCAACAATCCTTTGGCCCTGAGTGCTGCGATGCGTGTTGCCTCCGCTGGGCTTAACCTCTGCCACATTGCTGGTGGGGACCGACCGTTGATTTTAGGAGGTTGTTTGATATTGAGGAGGTTCAAGGTCTCTTTCCAAAATCAACCCTGGACCCAATCCTGGCTTCCCTTTTTTCAAAAGATGTGCATCATTGGGCGTGTTTTTGTGACAATATGCTGTGAAAACATGTTTTTGACTCAATTGAGAAGGTCCTGCGGCTTGCCCCCCCAGGCAATCTGAAGATAGGGTTTTGGTGGGTGTATTTAAGACTTCCCTTTCTTGGAACTGTAGCAAGAGGTAAAACTTAGAAAGTTGTCTTCATTTTCCTGCTTTGGCCAGTTTCAGCCCAATTTCTGAATCGTAAACCTCATTCCACCCGTGTGTTGAACAGAGATTCAAATCAAGAACAGTCGCACTTTTCCCCCAAAGAGCTTTGAAACACAAGATCCTTTGCACCAATATTGTTGATGGTTCAGAAATCCAGCTACCCAGTTGAGGTTGGTAGTTTATCTACCATCATTTACAGCAGGTGTTTGTTTTGCATCCCAAACGGTAGTTGTGGCTTTCGGATTTCAGCCGTCAACAGTAACGAAGCTGAGGAACTTGCTGGAGACATGTTCAAAGCTCGCAGCATGTGGCATCTCAACACCTTCCCCGCTTCTCGCATCTCCGTCGGACACGAAGACCTCTGTGGGTGAAGTGACAGGCTCCATGGCATGGCTCGGCATCTGGACAAATGGAGCCTTGTGGAGGAAAAGGGAGGGATTTTTCTCCACAAATGGGGGGGCTGGAAGTGGTTGGGATTGTATCCAATGTCATCCAATTTTTCATAAAATTCATGGTTATCCATTTTTATCCAAAGAATTACAGAATACACAAGCACATTGCTTGAAATTTATAGATGCAGCCCCACGCTGAAGATTGTTGCGAACTTAAGCAACCAAGTCTGATTGTTTATGGCTCACAGCCTTTCCAAGATGTTGATCACCTACCAGCCCTTCACAGTCCTTGAAAGATGACTGCAGCACATTATACTCGAGCAGATTAGTCGGGTTTCAAATCGTTGTCCCATGGGTGTATGTATCTAATAGTATGGATGCATATACTTTTTAATGCAACCTCTCTCGTTCTGTTCAAATCGAGCGGCATCTACAAAAACTCCCTGCCATTATGATGCAACGATTCTGAAGTATGCTTGCAGTTTGAGAAGGGCACAATTATTGTCGTGAGCTTCAGTTGGCAAAGCCAAAAAGGGAGAGATGATCATAGGTACTGTAGAATGTCTGGGAGTTGAGCTTCAACTTTGCTCCTTGAAAAGACCTCGAGACCGGTCCAGAGGTCCCAGTTTTGAAAGAAACACTCCCCACCTGGGCTTCGGATGGTATCTCCACAGGCCGACGGGGTATCTCTACAGGTGGCGCCAAAGGTCGCGCTACATCCATCTGGTTGGCATCTTCTGGTGTGGGTGTAGGTGGCCGATCGTCGAAGTCTGGCGGTCAGCGGGCATACAAAACACCAGAAACTGGCAGGAACCAAAAGAAAACACAGAGTCTGAATAGAATGTTCTTCTTGCTCCCAATGAATCAATAGAAAAACACCATGGGGCACCTGGCAACACAAAATCACAGCTTGACAGCACATCTTTCCACAAATCTCGCGACAAAAAGGACCTAATCCAATTTTCTGCTGCTTCATGGTGCTTCTTTTTTTTTTAAACGCCGAGCTTCCCAAGCTGCCGCGGCCCTTCACGCCGGACTCGGGCGTTTCTGGTGGTGATTCGGCATCAGCCACCGTGGCCCATGGCCGCGCCGCCCCACGGAGCGCGGCGGCGCTGGGCTCTTCACCCAAGAACTCCGCCAAGGCCGCTGGCACCGGCACCGGGCCCGCAGGGGCAGCCTGGTCTGGTGGTTTTTTCTTTAGGGCAATAGGGCCCCCAAAAAAAACCTGCCGAGATGTGTTGGGCCCCCCGTTTTTTGGTGGGAGGGGAAGGAAGAAACAGAATCTGAAGGGGATTGGAATCTTGAATCAAGAGAAAATGACAAACTCATTCAAAATTTCCAAATAATACAACTCTAATAATTTAAAAAAAAGAAACAGCCATCTCCCAAATCTTTCTCCAACCAGATCTCTCCACCAGAGACCCCTTCCCTCCCAATTGCCACGCCTCTGCCACTGGCTCCGGCACTTCTGGAGGCGCCTTGACGGTTGCCTTGGCCGCCTCCGTTTCCACAACACGCTGCACGGCCGCGGCGTCCACAGCACTGTCAGCAATGACCAGGTCGATGAGCAGCGGTGGCGAACACTCGATGTGGACCTGGGAATCGAAGTTGGGAAACCCAAAATTCTGGTATGTCAGATATAACATTGGAAAATGAATGGTTGAAACACCTCATTGATCCTCATTGCGTGTTTATAGGTGAAGCATCACCAAAGGTCTGGAACTTATTGCAGTTTTGTTCTTTCAGATCGAAGACATGTGCAACAAAAAGGAGAAGTCACATGACCTCGATTTGGACACGTCTATCCTTTGTTGGGAGCTGCTGAGATGATCAGAAAATGGCGATCCTTTATTTATCCACAATGGGGTTGGCTTGTTCAAATGTAAAAAGAGAAAACATCAATCCTTGCCATATCCTGAGTTCGCTCTTGTCAAATGTATCTACAGGATCAAGAAAGCATCCGCAAACCGTTTCAAAGTAAAACCCCTAATGCAAAAAAGGACCAAAAAGCAAACAACCCACATCAACCCACCACTCATCACGCAATACTCACCATCCCTTTTTGTGGTGTAAATTGAAACCTAGTCCATGGCTATCCCATGCTTTACCAGGATTTTTAGAGTAACAAGGTCCCCAGTTCAAGGGTGGAGACCAGTTGCTGTGAAGAATTGACAGATCACCTCGGTGATCTCTTGAACATCAGCACCGATTCGGAAGGCCAGGGTTGCACCAGGCGCCAAATTGATGGACTCGCCCACATGTTCAGAACCTCGTTGAAGCAGGGCGGGGTGATGGGATGGTGAGAAGCAACCCCCCGTGGCATGTGGGAAATCCACCAGAAAGACAGAGCAATGGATGCATTCTCAGTTTGAAAGATTATAGTATGGAGGTAGCCCCCACTCAATTGTTTGTGTGAAGATTTATTTAGATATGCAGGTTAGATTGGAAATCCTGACTAGTATATTTTGTAACAAGTGCCCCTTCCATCAATTTTGGTCCCCTTTTCCCATGCTGCACGCTGGCCCAAAGGAGGGAAGAATTTTGCTGACCTACAATTCCACAACAAGATTCAATCGAACCATATTCAATATTCAATCATCGATTCGGAGAAGGTAATTCTGAGATCACTCATCATTGGCTACCCCATATAATTAGACATGATGTTCAGTTGCAACTTTACAACACTCACAGTTTTGTTGGGCCACAGATTTCACCTTCTCATTCCGACATCCTTGGCATCATACCTCCATTACACCGAGGCTCCAATTTGCAGGAAGAATGGAGCAGCTGGACTGTTGATTCGCAATGGCAACTCGCCTGGCGAGTAAGGAATCTTCCATGCAAATCAGCTGGTCCCAAGACAGTTGTGATGTAAAAAGTAAGCTCCGCACGATCCAATCTCTTGTCTTAACTAGCCATGTTATTTGTTCATCGATTCCACTTGCACTTGTCCTAGAAACATCATGAATATCAACAAAAACATGTGTCTCCACAAGTACGGCCTTCATCAAACCAGTGTTCCTACAGTCGCTCGCCTTTGGAGATGTTGCGCAGCAGGAGATTTCGGGTGCCAGCTCCGTTGAAACGTACATGTCGAGGCACGGCGTCCAACAAATGTTGGGCCATCGCAAAAGTCCATCAGAAACATGGATCGAAGTGATGATTTGAAGATATTTGAAGTTTCAAAGTGATGACTTCTTTTTATGGATGGTAATCAGTTCAGATCTCATCTCATCTAGACAAGCTCAAAATCCATTCCACATTTCTGGTGGAACAAGTCTTGTTTTCACAAAGTTGAAGTTGTCATTGAAACTCTTCCAAGAGGATGTGAGGAGTTGGCTGTTGAAGTCTGAAATCTCAGATTTTTGATGCCACAGCTACTACGACATGAACACCTGGTGACATGTCAAAATTTAGAAATGACTTTGCATACCATATCTGTGTTGTGATTCACCGTGAGGTAGGGTTTCTTTTTGTTGGATTGCCAAAAACCCAATGATCTTCAAAGGTGCTATGGAAATGTGAAAAAATCAAGCAATCGATAGTCACTTGAACCCTGTAGCTGGAAATCATCAGATTAGGAAGTGGCACTCTGATTTCAAAAGTCCATCTGAAATCTGAATTTGCTTCCAAACTCACCCGACCAGGTACATTTGTTTCACGGGTGATTGACTTGTATCATGAGATTGAAAAATTGAGGGATGAAGAAAAAATCATTAGGAGCATTGAACAGGGACTGCTAAGTGTTGAGGCCGGCATGCAGAAGAGGGCTGGATCTTTTCGTTACCAAGAACCATTGCTCCAATTGCAACCACGTTGACATCTTTTTTCCAAGCACAAGAGACATCATGCAAAAAGAGGTTGGTCTCAACCATGGTTCAGCCGTTGCTGAACTGCCGTGAATCGTCGAAACTGAACTGTCGACATGTCCGGCACGACAACTAAGGCATTCGAGTGTGCACCAGAAGGGCGCTATGCAAGTGAGCTTGAACTTCAATCTCTGCAGGCAATGCTCTGCAAATTAGTACATGTTCAGCAGGTAGTATTGTTACAAACTCTTTTGAACACGGGTGATTTCATGTAAAAGGGAGCCTGGCCTCTACAACATCTTAAATTGCCTTAGACACCATAGGGGTCTCCGAAATGGATTTATATGTGTTGCCAGCATGGAAGTTGTTTAAGGTACAAATCAACTGTCTGTACTGTTTATACGACTTCATGAAATGTTGGTCATACATCCTGGTAGGGTCGCACTTCGCAATGATTCACCAGGCTGAAAAAACCAACTCTTCCGGCCAATCATGATGAATAGAATGCACTCTGTGTGTGTGCGTGATATTTCATCAACCAAAAATTCATCCATCATCCGAGTCATTTGGGACAGGATTCCTCAAAATAACTTCATTGCTTGGGGTTTGTTGGTCAGAGTTCAGAGTGCAAAATTCACATACTTCATGACATGTGTTTGGAAAGTTTGTGATACACCTTCGTCAATTGCCAAAGTGTGATCTTATCCTCCCACAGCCTTTGACCTCGAAGATGATTATGAAGTCAAACAAGGAATACCTTCGTAGGGGGATAATGCAGCTTATCCCTTTGAAAAGGGTATCCCAGATGATGGGCATCATAAGACACAAAAAGGCGAGTTCAGACCGTGACATTCATGCATTTTACGGATATACGTAGAAGTAGACAAAAACTAAGGGTCACACAAAAGTTCCGCCGCGAAGGGAAACGTTATATAAACCACAAACAAACATCACCGGTGAGGAACCTTTTTTGAGCTGTCATCAACATCTTTGATCTTGAATGCTTCGGTGCCGGGGACTTGGATATCCCCAGTGACTTTCTATTGATGTCTCTGTGTTGGCTGGACATCTACCATGGAAGTCAAATTATTCAAAAGTTCAACCTCTGCACGAAAACTCTCTCCGCAGTGAGCCAGCCACGCCGGGTGGTGTTGAGCACACACGTGTGTTTCGCGTGTGTCGCCAGGAAAAGGCGGAAAACCTGGGCGAACTGGTCCACCAAACATGGCAAGAATTTGAAGCTGGAGTGTCCCTCCAAAAAACTGTAGAAAGCTGGAGAAACTAGTGCAGTAGCCAAGTAAATCGTTCATTGTTTCGAAGGCAAACATTTAAAAAGTTGTTTTTTTGGGGGTGGGAAGTTTGCCTTTTCCATTGTTGAATTGTACTTATGTTGGTTTGAGACTTGTTTTCGGGGGAGTAGAACGTTCCAGCGATGTGTGGATATGCCAGGCGAACGGCTATGTGAACCCCCTTGGAATTGCCAAATAGGCGGAAAAATAAACACCTTTTCACTCTCTTCACTGGCAAATCACCAAGAATTGGACATCAAAATGTTCTAGTCAGAGGAAAGTGCTCGCAGGGTGGCCCGCTTGCTGGCAGTCTCTTCTTTGTCAGTGGAAAAAGTTTCCTTTGAGAAAGCTTGTGCATCAGCATGTATCCGTAGTTGCTTGTATGTACGAACAAAAAGATGCGTCCAAACAAAGCTGTTACCCGGTTGCTGGGTTCTGAAGAGGAGATCTCTTGATTCTCATGATGGGAATTCCATTTTAACAATTTGAAGCCTTTTGGCGTCAACGTGTCAACGTCCCCTTCAACATAAAATCACCAAACTTTTCAGGTACCAAAAATGCAGGTACTGAACCTTGTAAGGCTATTTTGGGGAGGTTTTCCCTTACATAAGCTTTACATACAGCTTGTAATAGGTGGGGATTCCTCCATTTTAGGTACCTGAAAGGTGATAAAAGGCACCTCCCAAACAACGCCGCTAGCTCTCCACCGCAAGCGCCTGAGGGTTGTCGAAGTTCTGAGGGTTTTTGCAACACTTTGAACTCTGAGCTGGCTGCTAGGAAACTAACATAGCAATGAACATATCTTCTACATTTAATAGTCGTAGATATTAGAAAATACATCTTTGATTAATGATTAAACCGCTCTATTCTCCAATGCTATGGTTTTCCAAAAGTAGGAAAAATCATCGAGTCTAAAATAACAAAATCTGAGCCTTCCAAGTGACAACTCGTCGATGGGAGCCCTTGACCATCCTGTTGGACCCTCCCTGGCCTACTATTCTTTTTGCACTGAAATTCAGCATAGAAACCTGGTACTAAATCATATAAAAAAGACATTTTGAATGGCACTTGGCAGTTGAAATGTTCATAGTTGCACCGTACCAAAAGGTTGCAACAGGCCTGACCACAAACACGCATGACCCAACTTGTTTTAAACTTGAAGTCAGCCAAGCTGTGGATTCCATAGCAATTCTGATTAAATAGTCATAGTCACTCACCATTTGTCAAGTGCTTCGGTTGTTGTTGTTGTTGTTGTTGTTGTTGTTGTTGTTGTTGTTGTTGTTGTTGTTGTCGTCATTTTCTCACCAAACATCCTTCCAAACATGGTAATTTTCCATGTAAAACGTTTGCAAACCAAGTGGCCATCGTGCCCTTCGATGAGCTTTCACCCCCAAAAAACCACCGGGGGGGCAGCGCCTCGGCTGATGAACATCGATGAAAATCATCTAGAAATGACCCTTAAAGTCCCAAAGTTTGCTGATGGAATGGGAAAATGAGAGTTCGAACATGAGATATAATCTCACCTCAAAATGGTGAACTCAGAAAAAACAAAAAAATGTTCGACTTCGTTTCTTTACGAGACTTTGAGGTCGATCAAACTTTCAAAAGAAAAACTCAGATTTTCTGGGACGCGAAGCGTGGGCCCCACTTTTGGGGTAAAAAAAAACCTTCAGCAAATGCATAGGGAAAATATGGGAATGTTGAGGTTATGACCTCAACCATTGTAGGGTAAACAGTTACCCCTTGGAGTTTGACTGCTTCAAACCAACTCAAACCCTTCCAATCAGCTTAACTTTAACTCGAAATTCCCCTGGGATTTGGAGGCCTAACACTCCTTGGTGATTGAAAAACCTGAACCTCTTTGTTGGGTGTTTGGAATCGTGGATCGCTTTGACCTTGCTTGCATGTGAAACAAACAAATCCGTAGCTTGAAAGCTATCTCGGTAACATCAGACAGTCGGTCATAGTAGAGGTGGTTCATCTTCAATCAGAAAGAATCACTTCACTGGTTGGTGGTTTCAACCCATTTGAAAAATATTAGTCAAATTGGATCATTGCCCCAAGTAGGGGGGAAAATAAAAAATATATATTTGAAACCACCACCCAGTTCAAAACGTGTACCTCTTCCTTTTCCATCCACCCTTCATCACCTCAAACAAAAACCAGCTTCCGACCCAGTCGTCAATCCAAGCATCTCTGCTAGAGCTGCGCGAGTCATTCGCGCCGCGATGGGCCATGAAACATGGCACCTCAATGAACGATTTTTCCCATCCGGAAAAGCTGTTCAGGTGAATGGAGGCCATGGTTGAAGATTAGGATATGAAGCTTTTCCAAACAAAGAGGCCATGAAGTTGCTGGTTGAACCACCCATTTGAAAAATATGCGCAAGTCAAATAGCATCATTTCCCCAGGGATTGGGGTGAAGATAAAAAATCTTTGAAACCACCAGCTAGTTAATTTCTGAGGGTTTTTTGACTTGAAAGCATTAGTCCAGATCAATCCTGTCCTTTTGGACCACTTTAGGCTTGACAAATTTTCATGCGGCACAACTTTACGTTTAAAGCAAAACGACAAACATGTGCCGTAGTCATCCTGCGTGACAAACTCCACTGTCACCGCTACAGTACCGCTGTCCTCTAGAAAAAAAATTGAGTACCTCCGAACAAACAAACTAATCTTCTAACCCCCATGGGGTGGATATTGTATGATATTGTGTGGCAGGAGGCCCACACAAATGATTAATTTCAGAAACACTTCTGATGATTTCAATTGAACCTCCGTTCTTCAGCCGAGACACTGCGTCATGCTCTGCTCACAAAGAACCGAGCTGCCAAAGCTCGCGTTTCTCGATGGTGCATTGACCATCGTCAAAAACTGCATCGCTGGGCGACCGAAAAGCAGCTTGACTTTTCGGTCGGTACTGCTTGCCCTGCATTTTGGCCTTGTCAAATCTTGTAGCAACCATTCAATCTTTGTCAATTGGTAAAAGGCACCTGGGACAAAAAAAAACTGTTCCATGTTTCAAAGATGTAATTTTCAAAATAGCTTCAACTATGAAATGTTGTGACTATTTCATGTGAAAATTTGGCCTTCAAGATTGGCAAGAAATTCAACCTTCGACCGCCCGTCTTCCCCAAGCAGCAGCCCAGCTGCTTCGTGCAGGTGGCTGAAAGGTCTAATGCCAAAATGCTGGGTAAGCACCTGTACAAGTGGGGAAAATACTGCGACCACGATGCATGGAAAATATTCCCAGGTTACACAACTTTGAGCCAACTTTTTCGCTACAAACCAAACACCCAACAATCGGGTGGCCTGAGTGTCACTCCCCTGTCCCATCAAACTTAGAGGTCGAAGCTTCGAATTGAAACTTGCAAGTCAGTTTGGATCATCGGAAAACAACATGTTAAATGTTAATATACTGTAAATAAATACATATATATATATATACACAATTAGCATATATTCACATACGTCGGTCGGGACAGCATTTATCTATAATCATTTGATTATCTTCAAATACATAGAGCATTTCTGCATGCTCTTTCAATTCTACTTTTACTTACCCTTTTTCGTGTGCCCAAGTCTATATTCTACGTACTTAGGGATGATTATGTATCTATACTACTAGCCAATGATGGAAGATAGAAGCCTATGTCTATGTTAACGTAGTGGGAACGAACAGCCAGCCGCAATTGGACCCTTCCCTTGAAGTTTGAAGAAAAATCATTTCCAACCAAAACCACATATTATCATTTGAGTGAATGGTGACGAAGATGAACATCTCACCAACCAGAATCGAATGCGCCGATCTAGCAAGGGGCCCACCCTATGATTCAGGACGAATTTCGAGCTCTACAAATCACATCATTGCTGCGTTGCAAGTAACCTGACAAATTGCACAAATGAAATCTGCTGAGTCATCCAGGACCATCTCAGGACTGAATCATCACCTCAGGCTTACGTGGGCTTCCAGCCTGGCAGGTCCCAATAAGCGGAAGGTTGTTACGAGTGTTCCCATGTTGAGACAGCCTATGATCTGTTGTCTAAAATGTCTGATTTTTGTTGCATCATATCATATCACATCATCGTGTCCAAGATTTCAGTAGGGGGCCTGGTGATCCTGGTTGAAAAAAACGGGAAACTTGGATGTCCCAACTACAAGTGGCTGACTAAACCAACGACTCACCCACCCAAGCCGTGCCTGGCATTTGCCTCGGGGTTTTGGCAACATGAGTACTGAACAGGAACTTCAAGGCGCCAAAGCCAGGCCCAAACTGTACATTTTAGATCCTTAAAAAGTAGCTATTCTTTGGGTGCGAAGCTTTGAAGATGCTTGTAGGAATCGGAATCAGGAATCCCCATTTGGGATCCAATGGATCCGTTCTTTCCATGCGGACTCCCTTGAGGACTTCTTCCTCAAAAGCTTGAAAATGCTTGAAAGTAGGGGTTCCTAGTACATCTCACGAACGAACAACGTCCACAATTTTCAGGCCCTGAAGCTTACACCGCCCCCGGAAGAATTTAACATGCACCGTAAGATGGTCTTATCTTTTGAAAGAAACCTCCTCCATTTCCAAAGCATCAAATTTCTAGGGTGGATCTTCAAAAAATCTAGGGAATCCTGTAAATCAGATCCGACATCCGATGTCATCTTGCCCGATGGTCAGATAAGACCAGCTGTTGGAACAAAACCGAAAACAGCAGCACACTCTTTTGGACATCGGGCTCATGCCGCATCCATCAGTTTCTGTACATCCAAGGGCGCGTACGTCTGTTCACACTCCCAGTTCAAGGAGATGTCGTTGAACAAACAAAAAAAAAAAACTACACCACCATGTGAGCCTCCGACAAGCACACCTGGCGTCAAAGCACTTTGAAACTGAAGACGGTCCAAAACACCAAACCTCGCTGTTTAAGTCGAAACTTCCAATTTCTGCACAAAATCTGTGCATTCTGTGCAGATTCTTATTTTTATGTCTGTACAGTTGCAATGGAATGGAACTGCAAAGAGGCAAGGAAAAAAACAGAGCAACATACAGGTACCACCTGCCTACTGCAGTATTACTATGTTACTATCTTGCCAATGTCCGCTACAGACTGTGGTTCAACTGTATTCCCTCATAACTCTGCACTGTAGCAGCGGACCACCAGGAAAGCTTCACCTTTGTAGAAGATCAAACTAAAAACCTTCCCACTTTTCGAGCTTCGAGTGATAGTGAGAGGGGGATTAAGTCCCCAAGACATATTCCAGTCATTGAAACCTGAAGTAACAAGTTCTATAGCTGTAGCGGTTTCTACTTTTTCTATCAGATCAGGTACAGACTCACCATTCACAAGTTCATCCCCAAGTTTTCGGTGGGTGAAAAAGTGGCCCCACCAAAAAAACGGCTCCAGCCGGAGATTGAATATCCCAAGTAGCTTTTATGACTCTACCAATTTTTGGATACTGGGACTGGCACACCAAACGAAAGATGAATCCTACTCTAGTTTTCAGAAGCACCATTTTTGGATAAAGTATTTGGATTTACATTGGGATGCAACAAAAAATCTGAAAAACATCGGAGGTGAAAATAGTATACCTTTTCAATGGCTGTCTTTTTTTAACTCGGGTGGTGCCCCCAAAACAGGTTCGGGTCGACGGGTAATCCATTTTTTGGAAAGCGCCTCCATAAATGTTGAGAAGGATTTCGGCATCCTTTCCGCTGCACGACGCGCCTCGGGCTCCTGGCTGATTGTTGGAAGGTCTCCATGGATTGAGGTGGTGTTTCGGGACGCCGCCCATGAAGAAGAGGCAATTTAGAAGAGTTCATTTCCTCAAAGAATTTCAGATTCAATAAAGGTCTTGCCAGCGTGAAAGATATCCTGTGAGTAGAAAAACCCTCAGGATTCGGACACATGTTCCATGTAAAGACCTTGGCATGGTGGGATTTTTGTGCGGAAAAACCTCCACATGCCGCAAATCTCCGAAATTTCCAGCTGAACCATCCAAGGGGTCCTTGGCAGTCATCAGCAAGTCCCTTAGCATTCCCATGGTCAGCTCCATTTGCTCCTGGCGTCGTTTTTCTTTTCAGCCCTGGGAGTTTTGTTGATGTAAAATAGCTATGACACTTGAGGGTAGTTTCTTATAGTCCAAGAGAAAAACATTGGATTTTGTTGGGCAATCAATTGCATGTCAATCTCGATTGAAGAGAAAACATGATCTAAAAAGGCTCGCTCCAAATACCGGATTTTTTCCTGACATGCACGAATTGCAAGATTGTAAAATGACATACAAGAAGAAATATCACCGAAAACTGCTGGGAAAAATACACCAGCAAAGAACCCAAATCACACTATATAATGCTATCAAACCCATGCCTTTTCTTGTGATTTTCTCGTGAAATTTTCTGTAAGTCTGTAAGCTTTGGGAAAGTTCAACAAACCATCCAAACCCCCAAGAGTTTCATCCATTGATGTTCCATCCAACTTCCACTGGAAAAAACGGGAGAAATTCTGAGTGCAGGGCACCTTAACCTGGTTTCCCAGCAGTTTCACCTCATGGGTTCGGTCGCTTGGAAAGGGGAAAGCTACCACCCCCTGTCAAAGATTGCGAGTTTTGGTGCCTGAAAACAGGCAAAATCCCAGCAATTCATTGATTTTCGTGGGTTTTTTGTTATTTTCAGGGAGGGTAAGGCAATCCCAAGGCGACAGGATGATGTTCGTCAGCTTGTAATCTCTTAGGTGGGCCAAGTGTTCCCCAAGTTTTCAAGACAAACCCTTGGCATGGATGGCATGGATGGCATGGATGGCATGATGATTTTGTATGTTACCCAAATGGACTCTGTTTCCATCTTTTGTTCCAACCTTTCAACATATTGCTCATGTATATATTATATTTGTTTCTGTCCACATGTCTCAACAAAAACAAAACTGCAATCACAAAAACAAACCTTTTTTCCTTCGAGTTCACCTGCAGCTACAGCCAGCAACCTTACCTTCGAAAAATCAACATCTAGAAACCTGATGGTGGCTGACAGTGACCATAGCGAAAGGTAAGAATTTGAGACCCCAAAGTTTTTTGTGAACTGCCGAGCCTGTTGACCGAGGCACACACTTGGGGAACTTCCTTTGCTCAATCTTCCACAACTCCACGCAGTCGGGTTTACAAGCGTCCCTTGAACCCGGTAGTGCTGGACCGTAGAGCATTTCCCAACACGTGGGCTGTTGCATCAACACAGAAGTGGCCTGGCCGTGTTACAGCTACAGAAAGGATGATGTTGGGCAACAGCAGATTGAAAAAAACAAGATGAAATCCATAGTACATAGGGCCATTTTACAGAGATTCAGCCAGCAAAAGAAAACAGTTGTCAGGGGAAGATTGTTGAAGCTGTGCCAACACCAGTTGAGAAATCGCAGATTCTGAGCACAAGGTTTCTTATCACAGTGGGCACTTGTTCGTGGAAAAAATTGATATCATCTATTCATGAGGCCACGATTTTACGCAGCTCACCATCACCAAGAAACGATTTGGACAGGACATGAAAAAATTCACTCTATCCACACCAAAGATGGCTCACCTAGAACAGAGTTTTAACACATGAGATGGAAGTCCAAACAAAGCATTGGCTGAACCAAAAAACTTGTCTGAACATGAGAGTTTTTGATGTGATCTCATTGCACTTGTTAGTTTCTTGACATCTGAAAACCTTTGGACACGAGGCCGGAGTTTGCAAGACTAGCATCTTCAAATATCAATTTTGGCGATATTTCGATGAAAATGATCATTTTCTGTTCGAACGTTTCCACAAGATGAGCAGGAAAAAGTGGGCAATCAACTGGTGCATTATGCTTTCCATCGGAGCAGGTACGGCTAGCCCCTCACCAATTTCAGCATACCGTTGTAGCTGGGAATATCGTCGTACTTTCCCTTCAAATTTGACAATCTTAAAAAATGATTTCTGCGAAATCTCTTCTTTGGGTGAAGAGACGCCTTGAATTCCTGGAGTTCTTCCCAGTTCGCCCTCAAAAACGGCTGTCTTTCAGAAATGGGCACCTCCTCTTGGCAGTAGACATCACCCTCTTTTCCACACATGTGACGTTGCTGAGTGCGGAAGGCTCGGGGCATCCACGCCTTTTTGACCAGCAACGAGATGTTGATCAAAACTCAAAGAATGCTGTGTTTGATGGCATATTGTAAGTCAATTCTGAAGGTGCCAAAGTTTGGTGGCATAGTTTTTTTCTTCGGCCATATTCAAATCAAATGTCGCCAAAAAAGTGGGCATCTATGGGAATCCCAAGCAGTTGTTTACAATGGCAAACTCTTCAACCCACCGAACTCCTGCAATACATTTCGGCACTTGCTGTAGTCCAACTTGCTGCCCAAGCTTGTACACAAGGTACCAGCATAACAGCTACCGTACTCCTGAGAACAGAACACATCCTAAAAGTTGCGTTTTTATCTACATTGATGTGGGAGCTTCTACTGCTTCAGTTACTTTTAATAAACAAGTATATGGTACTTAGTTGGTGGTTTCAATCAATCTGAAGAATAGTGAAATTGGATCATTTATCCAGGTATACAGTAGGCGTAAAAATAACAACCACTTTGTCACTTTGTTTGGCATACCTGGTGAGCGATGCGCACCAGGTGCAAGCAAGGTCACCATGTCAAGGGGAAATGATAATGGATGATTCGCAGGTGCACAGGTGGTCGTTTTACCATTAAGCAAAGTATGTTCATCACGTCTTCACTGACCAACTCAATAGGAAGCCAACCTCTAATGTGGTTGGGCCCTCATTTCGTCATTTTTCCCCAGCTCCTGGTCAAAGGAATCCAAGCCAGCCAGGCAGTCAGCTTTTCCACAAAAGTCCTGTAAGCCTTGGTGTTCTTTCTCTCGCACAGACTGCATGGCTTTGACCTTCACGAAGGTCAAGGAGGGAGTAAATTTCTACTCATCCATAGTCACTCATTTTATAGAAGGTGCATCAACAAGACGCAAACCCAACAAGGCGATTATCCCCTTGGCATTGTATAGTCGTCACTATCCTGATTTTGTGTCCTTCTCTACTACTTAGAAAAGTGTTCGTCATGGTCTAGTCACTAGTCTCTTCGAATTTCATCATCTACAACTGAGGAAGGACATTCTCGAACAAAACTTACCTCACCCATTGATCAGTGGCGCCCAACCTTCTCAAAAGTTTTCCCAACCTCATTTTTTGCCGTAGAAAAAACATCCTCAAAAAAAAGTCAACTCACCCAAGAAACTCACAAGGCAAATCTTCCCATTAAAAAACACACACCCCAATTTTCATCCAAACGCCGGGGGGTGATGCCTTCGCCGACTTCACAAAAGTGGAGTTCATCAACTCCTAAAAGGGCCAGGAGTTCAAAACGCTGCGGTTTTTGGTGTTTAATGTAGGTGGAAAACATCTAGGGGTTTTCAGGGTTCAGATGGTGCGATTTTTTGTTTTTTTTGCAAAAACATAGGGAGTTTCTTGGAGGTTTTTAAATTTGGGGCTGCCTTTTTTTTTGAAGGTCTACCATGGTTGATGGTTTTTGCCGGCGAAACAGGTGGTTTTCCTTTGCAATGCTAGATTTCTGGAGAGTAGAATATACAATAATCCCGACATTGTGTGAGATGATCTTCGACAACTGATATGACTGTAGCTATTCACAGCCCTGATTTGAGACATTTCGAGGGTACCCTTGTTCGAAGTTCAAATGTCAGCTGGGTCGTACCATGAAACGCCATCTTGGAAACAAGAAAACGCTATTCACATGGATGGGATTTACTAACATGTAGACGAAACTTGTCGTGATGTTGCTGGCCCTTATGAAAGTGTCTGGAACAAAAAGTGCAGGTGGGTGGTACCATGCAACTGCGTCAGTACCCTTCAAAATCATTGAAAATCAAAGGGTCCTGTCATGACGGGAAGGGAGCAGGCAGAACGATCCAAGAAATCGGATAATCCGCATCAAACGACAGAAATCTCCAGTTGGCCTACTTGGACTCCCTTGGCGCTTCATCATGCCCTAATGGTTTACAGCTAGGCATTGGCTTTTTGGGGTTTCCCGTTTTTTGGTTCACTTCATGTTGACTCATCATCAAGTGCTCACATGTCAACGTATTTTCAGAGGGGGGTTTTCAACAGCACTTGAGACCACCACCTGGTCATCTTCACATCTTCACATCTGTCCAGAAACCAACCAACCTCATGCAGGTTGAAAAAAAGAGGTAAATCATCAGGCGTCCTGGACCAAAGGCTTGTGAACCAATTCCAACGACTCCAATAATCCCCAGGTGGCGAAAGCTCCCAAGACTTCTGGATCAAAGGCATGGCTGCACTTGTCCTTCAAGTTCCCTGCGGGTGATGGCTGCATGGTGTGAGGCCAAAACACCAATCTGAAGGGCGTTTTGGCAACAAAATTCAAGTACCACAATCATCAAGTGGCGAATGGATGGGAATTGGTGGAAATTGATGAAAGTGGCAACATAGAGGAAAGATGGACAACTTTGTCGCAATCCCCCACACCAAATCATCCATTCCTCAGGGTGGATATCAAGGAAAACGTCCGAGTTGGGGGGTGTGGGGTACCTTAATCTGTAATCTGGGAAAACCATCAAACACTAAAATACTCGGACCTTTTCAAAGCAGGAAAAGTTCAATCATGGGTGTTTTTACTTGGCCAACCTCAAGGCAAGCATTTGATAACCTTCAAAGTACAATCTTGTTGCTACAGTCCTTATCAATCAATGCTTGGTCTTTGACTCTTCTAAGCAAATCCCTTTCCGTCATGTCCCCTTGGTAAAAACAGTTTTGGCGGATAGGCGCGATGCGCTCCCTCCATACGCCACCAACTGACGATGACCATTTCCTGGCAATTTCCCACCTGCCATGTTCAATGCTTCCATGCAATGCTCTGTGGTGTCCATCACCTCTTGCCCTCAGCAATCTCCAATGAGAAGCCATAAAACAGAAATGCAACATTTCTTCTAAGCTCCTGCCCATGACTGGATGGAAGATGGAAGTGAAATGCGATCCTGGTCGTAGTCGTTACCATGTGAAAAGTCGTCTTTTCATCCAACTTTCACTTGACACAAAAACTGAGTTTGCCTTGACTTCTGCCCAGGTACCATGCTCCTTCATCCACTCCAATGCTCCCTCAAAAGGCATGGCGCTTGCCAAACCAGCCAAGCTCACGGCTACCAAAGCAACACGCGACATGGATCGATGACTGAGCCGGAAAATTCGGTGGATCCTTCAGGAGATCTAACGGTTTTGGCGGTCGAATCACATCAACTTGGGCCGAAAAAAACAACGGGACATCAGGTTTTGTATCCCCATGCATGCACAAAATTGCTAATCATGATTTGACTCCAAGTCCGGATGCCACTTTGAAAAAAAAACTCAGGTAAAAACAAGTAAAGAATATTCATATACAGTATATATGAGTATACACATGTATGTATGTATATGTATATATACATATATTATACACATGTATATACAATATACAGTCAAACCACCAGGTAAATGAACATCTTCTATGTTTCCATCCAACGGTATCAACAAACGCCAACAACACAAAAAAAAAAAACGACAGACTTGGGCCCCAGAGTTTCCCAACCTAGGCCACGCGTTTCAGGCCATTGTCCAACTTCCTGAGCTCTCAATGGTTGCTGTTAATAACCTGCAAGTTAACACCCCGGAAGTTTTGCACAGCTCGGCCCAGAAAAGAACTACCGAAACAGTTAAAGGGTCGGTTTTTTTAAAGATTTTTCCCAATTTTTTCAGGGGAAAAGATGAGTTTCATCCACAAAATCAACATCCTTCACTGGTTTCAACTGAATGTTCATGATGGAAGTTGGAAGAGTGATCACTTTTTCGAGATCTACGGTCTACAATTCAACAAAAAAAAATCAATCAGTACTTGGTATGGAAAAATACGGTCCCTTCCACCATACCTGCAGCATTTCTGAAAAAAAATGATACACATCACCGTCCGCCCCGTTTAGATGTGTTGAACCAGGTGGCTGGACGGTGATCTTGCCATCCTCCAAGGTCCAGGTTTCATTGCAGACCTTCTCAACGAAGTCCATCTTTGGCTCAATCATCAGGATACCTTGGATGGATGATACGCCAAGGTAAGGTGAAAAACCCATGGTAAAATCATGAGTTTTCGCTGAAAATGCTGCTAAAAAAATGGTCCTTTCTGGTAATAAGTCTTAGTATCCTTGGATACATGTAATGCTACGGACTCAAGTCTTTTTTGAGGTGTATCATGTCAAATGAACCTGATTGGACCAACGTAAAACTGCCACAGGGAGATTCAATACCTGACCCCCCACTTGCCCCAATGTGTCTCCAGGCACGCCCACCAGTACTTAGAGAAGCATCCTACTCAAGTTGTGATCAAACCATTCTAAAACACACAATGGATAGGGGAAGTGTCATGGGTGAGTAATGCACTTCATTCTTGACCTCTTATTTGCCCAGTCAAGGTGAATTGGTGTCTTTTCACTCCTGATCTTCACCTATCAGCACACTTGTGTTTGTGTACAAATGTTGTCTGACATAGATATTCTTGTTTAAATATAAACATATGTATTCATACATAGATATTCTTTGATATGTGTATATCTATATATACATATAATTATGAATATGTCATAATGAATTTCCCAAATGACTTACTTTGCGAGTTTGAAATACCCCAACTTGGTTTTCACCAGGAAATGGTCACTAATACCGAGGCACCACCTCGGAAGTTGTTGAGTGCCTGGCTGGCCGTTTGCATGAAACGTGACAATGGAAATCCGTAACTTTCAAGCAAAATACATCCATCACATATGCATATAAGTATACAAATGGCAGATTTCATATTGTCACATTATCAATCTGAGATCAGCAACAATCTACCTGATGCTTCCCTAATACATAATCAACTGGATGAAACCACGTGTCTAATGGAAAAAAAAACTATATTTCAATATTTCAGCAAAAAAAACTCCTGAAACTCTTCCAAAAATCAGCCTTAGAGGCACTTTGCAATAGAAACTTGCAATGCCTTTGGAAGAAATCACGAGTTTTTAGTACCATTTTGTGGCCAAAGCCGTGAGACAAAGGCATGTTTGGTTGATCCATTTCCAGCGCACCGCTTCTGTCAAAGATACAGGTCCAGCTAGTGGTGGTTTTTTCTTTGAAAATGACTAGCAGGTTATGACGTGCATTGACCCTTCAGTGGCTCAGCAAACACACAAAACAAACCACCCCTTTTTTGGAAGGAACGACAACAAGCCAGGCATTTCACATTTGGGAAACCACGACCAACTGAAACCTGCAACCTACCCACCCATGAGCGCCTTGGACAAGGCTTCCACAGTCTCCACATCCAGGTAGTTGGTGGGTTCATCCACCGCAATGAAGTGTGGCTTGGTCCAAAACCTCTGACGGTTTTGAGTTGCAACCCCCGGAACAAAACCCCCCAAGGATGAAAGGAATTCCTTTTCTCGAACTTGTTTGGATCAAGGTTGTTTTTTTGGTATCTTCCTATCACGGTATGTCAAAAAGATATCATAGATGTTTTGGATGACAGTGATGTTGAAGTACTTCATGTCCGTATATGTAAGAAACATTATGTACAATTCAAATATCCAAACATGTATATGTATGCACTATACTGTGTATACACACATGGTAATCATAGTTCTACAGTAAAGCAGCATAACCATATA
The DNA here is from genome assembly GCA_000507305.1 of Breviolum minutum Mf 1.05b.01. Taxonomy (NCBI): domain Eukaryota; class Dinophyceae; order Suessiales; family Symbiodiniaceae; genus Breviolum; species Breviolum minutum. The sequence goes on from DF240425.1 coordinate 39,024, forward strand.
TGCCATCAATGTCAATCTCATCGATCCAATCAGCACAAGTCTTACCCGCAGAGATAAACAAACCGATCTATTGAAAAGGTTGTGATCGGAATGTTTCCAGGATGACATCCATACGTGGAGGTAATCAACTCTTCTCATGTCAGACTAGTTGGTGTGGAAAGGAAAATCCCTTTCCACACCAAACCGGGCCCCATTCATTTAGGTCTTCCATAGTAATCTAAGCGGGTTGATATATATATATATATATCTATGGTTGTACCTGGAAGCTACATGATCCATCTCTGAAGGCTTTGTTTGGAGCCACCTTCTATGTATATGAATCCCGAAGGACCCCGAACCAATCCGCGGGAAGCATTTCAGATTGCAGATCCAAAATATATATTCCATGTATTATTATAAATGGATGAATAGGTAATATCAACAAAGGACTAATTTGGAACACTCGCATCTTCCACCCAAAAACTTTCAAAAAAACCTGTCAAAAAAACATTGTTCCTAAACTTGGCCCAGCTGAATATGACATCATCTTTCCGAGCAACATTGCAGCCAAGGATAATCTGACCTGAGGCAGGACGCAAACCCTGGACAGTGGATGGTATGGATGTATAGGCTATCTATATACAGATATATATATATATATATACTGTGAATCCCAAACGCTCACACCAGCAGCAAACCCAAAACTGCGAAAAGGCCTTTTTCCCAAGACCTCACCGATCACAGCTCAGATCGCCTTCCAATGGCGATAGTGGCCTAAAAGAGCCTGCAACTCCAAAGTGAGCCCCAGGCTCAATTGAAAGGACGCCTCGTCCAAATGTGGCACCAAATCCACTACCCTCCCACCGCTGAAAGGGGCTCCCAGAGCCGTGGTGCTAACGGAAGTGAAATCTATTGAGGAACTGATACTGAAAGAAGTGACTGCAACGATGTACCAATCACACTCCCAAAAATCCAAAATTTGTTAAATTGGGCATTCATCGTTGCTTTCCCAGGATTTATCATCAGAAGGAGGGCAGGATGTTCGGAGCCAACGGATTCTGTTCCTGGCATTGGACCTATTCTTCAGCACCGATTGTTCGTCATTAAGACGATATCGACCGATTCTCAAGGTTTCTCTGAGAAACGAAGCTTCCATGATTTTCGTCAGACTGTCAGCTAACTGTGCACCACTATGAACCCACCGGAGGGTGGTTCCTTCTGAAAGGAGATCTTTAATCATTCGGGCATTCAATTGGGTCCGAAATTCAGAGCACGATGGGGGAGCTGTCCTTGTTACCAAATCGTACAGTGACTTACAATCAGTGGCAGCAACAGAGTCATCTATGGAATGGTCACCTTTATATGTGGCTGTCGAAAAGGATTCTGGAAGGTTTCTTAAGGCTTCTGCTGGGGGTTTCCATGACACTTTGGGGTCCCTCATCCATGCCCAACAGAGTTTCATCCATGAGAGATGATCCAAGGTAGTTCCCAAAGAGGCTGTTTCGGCTGCTAGAGTGCTTGTTACAACCCTTTGGATCTTCTTACAACCCCATGATAACGGACTCACTGGACAGGACACATTTTTACTGATATCCTTATGGGTGGCCATTATGATATTCCCTGAATGCGAATTTGGAATCTTTGGAGATGCAAACGATGCATCAGAAAATGCCAAGAATCTTAAATCAGGAATTGGGATGGGTTGAATGACTATGGATACCTCACTGTGCCTCTTGGCTTCGTGTAATGCCTGGTTGGCCATGATCAATGTCGACACCTTTGCTGAATTAATGTCCGACTGTAAGAAGCTTAGCCTTGCTGAAAGGTCAGGACGGGTGTGAACGGCAGCATATTGGAGGCTTCCAATGAGTCCCCTCAAATCTTGACGTTCCTTCTCGGTAACCTGCTCAGTCTCGTTCTTCCTACGTTCATGGGATATGGTGATTGCTGGAATGGCCTTGATATATTTCTCCTGTGACATCATTATGCTATGGTCACCTCGTTGGGACATTTGAATTCCAGTGAACGTGAAATTCTGGATTTTCTTGGATCCAAATGGATACTTCTTCTCGAGTTGATTCAGCTTATCGAGGAACACCTGGTTGCCACCACAAATGCCGTCATCAACATGCAGTCCTATCACACCATCAGGGATTCCAGTTTGAGAATTCCTGAGAATGAAGACACAAGGATCAAAAGGAGAAATCACGAAACCTAGTCTTGTCATTTCTTCCTTTATAGCTGCATACCATTGGAATGGGGCATCTATGAGACCGTATGCTCCCTTTTCAAGCTTACATACTTCTTCAGGACGAAGTGACATGGCTTTAGACAATTCAGGGACTGGCTCAATGGCTAAGACTCTATCAGTTTGAGGTTTACCTTGGAGAAAAGCTGCTTTGATATCAAACGAAGTAAGCATCCATCCTTGGGAGGCTATCATTTGAAGAAGCAGCATCTTACTATGCCGACCCAGTGTTGGTGAATCACGAGGAATTTCATCTATCTTTGGATCTAGGTAGCCTAAAATCACAAGTCTTGCTTTGGCTTTGTGAGTTTGTTTGGATTGAGCAACTTCATCACTATCCAAGGGCTTCCATGTAAGGATCCACCTACAACGAAGGATTTGGTCATGTGGTATCCTGTCTCGAAGAATCCTAGACACCGTTTCTGTCTTTAGCCAATTCTGGACTTCGGACTCTTTGGCCTTTTGGAACAAACCCTTTTCATTATCATTCAGTTGATGGAACTTGACTTCAGCCTTTTGTCTACGGGCAGCTGAGGCTACAAAAAGGTACTGCTCTGAGTGCTCTTCCTTTTTCCAATTACTGATGTCTTCTTGGTTCAGGATGATCTCACACTTCCAGGCCATGTCAGGCACTTCCTTTTGCCAGTCATTGTCAACAACGTCCTGGCAATACAGACCTTCACAGATAAGGTCATCCTCGTCGAGTTCATCAGGAATGGGCACGTCAACGCCTTCTGGTGAGATGTCAGGGTTTATGGATTGATTATCCTGGTGTTGTGATGCGGTTCCGGAAGGGACTTCAGGTTCTTGATCTGGTTGTGAACTTTCTGACGAAGGGACTATCCCAGGGGTTTCCGAAGTCTCAACTGGATTTGGTGGATTGGTATTCGCATTCCCTGTTCCTTCCCCTGTGTTTGGGCTGGCCGTTAAATCAATTGCCTGTGTGGTTCCCCTATTCGTGAGGTTACTCAACTGTTGAGCAATGGTGGAAATCGGAGTCATGTTGGCATCAATTTGGATGTCCCTAGCCTCGGAGGCGGTTACTGGCCTCACATGTTCAGGTGCAACACGATAAAGTTTACTCAACATGGTGGTCCACACTGTTTGATGATTTTCATGCACAACTACCCTGAGAGGTCCTATCCATCGGGATGGGAGTGCTCCATTATTCTGTTTCCCTACCATGACCCATTCACCAGGTAGGTATTGACGGATTCCGGGTCGGCTTCGACGAAGAATAGACCTGCGAATGGCTGCATCATTGTCAGCACTGTGAAATGCTTTTCGGGCACTTTCTCGCAGGGCAAGTTGATTCTTGAACAAAATTCCTTGACCACATTCACTTTCTGCAAGAAGGTGTGCCGGCAGTAGCAGATCACTGCTTACAGCTCCGGGGACTCGTGTATGTTTCCCCAGCACCAAGACTTCAGGTGCGTAGCCTCTCTTGAGGCCGCATGCATTCTTGGCTTGGACGCACGACCACAACACTAGTTTCAAGTCTTGATATGTATTGATGGGGTGATCTTCTTCGACTTTGGAAAGCATATGTTGAAGAACTGCACCATGTCTTTCGGCTTTACCATTCTGATGGTGGGCTTCAGGGCTTATGGTGACGACCTTTATGTTATTTGCTTGGGCGAAGTTGCTGAATTCTTCTGAGTTCATTTCGGTCCCAGCGTCAACTAACATTTCACCCGGGGCTCCGGCCCAACTAAACCACATCGTGATACAACTATCTATGAAGGAATCAGTGGTCTTGTTAGGTGCGATGATTGCAGAATGGAAGCTGGTGGACCAGTCTACTATATGATAGATGTGAAAGGTCTTACCGGATTTGTTTGTCCATTGCACTCCGTCAGCAGAGATACGATCCTTGAAATCTAACTCATCTTTGATGCTACTGGGTCGTGCAATTCGTGGCTGAACCTGGGCTTCACGTGTGGAGCAGCGAAATTCCAAAGCTGCTTGGGCGATGGCTGAACGAAATCCCTGCTGGCGTAGCAACGTGCTGAATCTCTCAGGATTAGGATGGCCTAAGTTCTTGTGAGCTCTAATTAGGGCTATCTGTTCATCACGAGGCAACAAACAAAAGCTCTCAGGTTGTTTCACATTCTCAAGATCAGCAAGCTGGGACTTCTTCAGATCCGTCACTCCCGACAGACTTTCGTTGGGGATTGGATCTTGGTTTCCTTCTGGGCTGTTTGCAACTTTTGTCGCAGTGTGCTCCACAGGATTGCGTGCAAAGATCGTGATAAGCAACCGACAAGCATGGTATGGACGAACCTGTTGACGTTTAGAGAGGTTTTCCCAGTTCTCCCATTCATCATCAATCATTATGTTACCTGTTTCCCTGTCAGTGAAAACACTTATCCTTAAGGGGGCTTCACCAGTGACTAGATCAGTTGGGGGAGCTATGGTTCGGCTGGCCCCACGACATGCTATCACTCGGTGGATGTCCGCTCCCGGACCAGGCAACAGCGAGTGGAGTGTCTGTGAAATGCTTTCATCAGTCACAGTGACCTTACCTACACGAGGAACCAGGTTGTTCACCTGTGCAAACACTTTCTCCCATTCTTGGGAAGTGGGAACTGGTTTAGTCTTACCTATCATACGAAGTTTCTTGGAAGGATGGTCATCACACACTTCAGACACTCTCACTACCTTCGATCTTGCTCGATTGAAACGCGGTTTCTTGCTGCTGGGTTCGTCGGTTCCTGCAAGAATCATTTCACCTGGTTGGTGAGGTTTTTCGCGGGGACTTCTGATTTTACACAAACACTGAGCAACTCTACGGGCAAACTTACGAGGATAATGCTCCGTGAATCTAGATCTATTCATGGTGATGCCATCTACCTTTACTGATCCCTCAATAGGTTGATGCTCATGATTGCCGGAACAACGAAGGCCTTGGAGGGCATTTATCAATTCCCTTGAGGTTGTCAAAATGGTTAGGGCCTTTTTGATAAGTCTACCGGTCTCAGGGTCCTTAAGTTCACCTGCAGTGCACAAATCTACATCAACATTATTTGAGAAGGTGGTAATACACTTCATTGAGGTATGGCAGGCGAAGCATCAGTGATGATTGTGGCTGTTCCCAATGAAAGTGTTTCTCATGATCCCTTTGATGTCTAAGGAGAACGGTTCCTAGTGCAATCTGTTCCAAACCCTTCAGTCTCTGTTCTTGAATACATTTCCATAGTTCGGGTGACTTTGTTTCATTTAACCGTGACCAAGAACTCCATGGTCCACATGTTGGACTGAACCACAGGTGATCCGGTTGATGAATCATCAATTGTTCAAACAGAAAACGACGACCCTCAAAAGTTTGGAGATCACACTGCTCAGTTCCGAAGCGAACTGATTTGAATCCGAGTCTCTGACATTGGTGGCTCAGTTGGCTATTGGGACCACAAAAGACTTCGAACAGCTTGGTTTTAGAGTTGGTCTTTTGACAAAGGTGCTTTTGTAGAATTTCCTCATATTCTTTGCAATATTGACGAAGCAACTTACGAAACACCTGGCCTTCATGACATCTCTCAGTAGGTATGGTGGATTCTTCACTGTCAGGATTTATTTCTCTATCAGGGCTGATTTCACCGGCCCCCAACAACAACTGATCCTCAGAGATGGCTTCGGATTCTTTTTGGGAACTGCTGGCTGTGGTGCCAAGTTTTCCAAATGATGGATGACTTGGGACAACGCGTTCTCGAGATTGAGCATCCTGGACTCGAGATGCATGCCGAACTGGCTGGGAATGTCGTCCTCTTCGGTCTCGTCCAACCCCGCTGGAGGGCTTGAAGGCTTGGCCATGCACTTGCTCTTGGGGTATGGCTTCCCACTGTCCCCTGAGATCGCTGGGGCACGCTTGTTGGGCTCGTAGACGGGGGTGGGAAGCCTTCTTCGACTGACCGTAGTGTTGGGTAAACCGTGCACAGGACCCAGGCTTGGTCCGAGCGCCATACCTCTTGGTACGATTGGCCCTTGTGAGCCGTTCCGAACGTTATTTGTTCGTTCTCCAGTTCTGCCAGGGACATCTTGCTGAAATCCGGCAAGGGCTCGTTGACCTTGGTTTGGACCTGCTGAAGACGTTTCGCCAATGCCATGATGAGACGAGCGATTGGGGATCCTGAAACTTCGGGCAAATTGCGTGTCACCTTGAACCTGATCGCTAGTGTTATTCACTTCATCATGATCATTCTCATCGGGATTATCGACCATGGGTGTCTTTTGGGCTCTTTCCTTATCTAACTGCATGCCTTGAGTATGGTCTTGGTCTTCAATCTTCAATGACTCATGCTGCGTTCCACCTGGGCAATTGGTTGAACACGGTCGAAGGGCAGTTTTTGGCTCGACCACCACGTTGGTCTCAGCGATACACTCTTCTGGTGTGGTGCTTGGCTTTACGGAAGCTAAGTCATTCAAATCAAGAAGAAACAATCCCTTGCTGGTGAGCTGAAGTGGAAACGACATATCTAACTTTTTGGAAAACAAAGTCTTCTGATTGGTGTCGATGATAGATTCTAAAGCTCTCAGCAGGGTGTTAGACAAAAGAAATGGTGTTGACCCAGGCACTATGGCGATCTTTAAATGAAAACCATGAATTGGGACGACCATTGCAACATCACTTTGAAGAATTCCATGATTGCCAAAACGGAAGGTGATCTTACAAGGACATCTATAGATGATCTTCTTGATTTGGGGATCCAAATTATCCAATAAACCTTGTACGTTGTCACTACCAATCACCGTTTTAGTTGCCCCCAGATCTACAACACCCAGACTCCCGTGGGTCGCAAAACATGTCACCGCAACGTCGGTGGGGCTGTCCAGTTTTGGTGGATCTGGACGAACGGTCAGGCCGGCTTCACTGTTCAATGGGTTTCCAAGGCACAAAGGAATCTTCTCAGTCCTGGGCAATGATGGTGCTGAAAGACGGCCATTTCTACTATTCCAACGCTCTAAGGAGTCACTTAGTTTGGAATGTGATGATGGTTGCCTACTCAAACCCCCGTTATACCCCTGATTTGTCCTTGGATTTATGTTATCAACCCCTGTCACCAAACAAGTTGCAACACGAGAATCATCCAGGGTGGATGCATGCTCAGGCAATTGAAGGAACTCTAAGGGCAAACTGGATGGATCGGCTGCTGAACTGGATTGCACAAACGATGTCGGGACTTGTGGAGGTCGATCACTTCCGGTGGTGGCATTTCCACGTTGGGGGCGCTCGGCCTTCCAATGGCCGTATTGATTGCAGATTCTGCAGCGTGACTCCATGATCCTTTGCTGTAAAGATTTCCGTTGAGCACCAGGTTTGCCGAACTTCCCTTTTGGTCCACGATGTCCTCCCTTGGACTTGCCTTTGCCAAAATTGGAAGGAGGCCAAAATCCTCTCGAACGAAATTTCTCGCTCAGCCGGCGGCGGGCTTCTGTGTAAGCTGTCAGAGCTGAGGCTAGCTCAGGATCACTCTGAACCACATCCGTCGCCGTACCCTCAAAGTCGGCCACAAGTGCGGCGTCCTCGTCGCCCTCCTGGATGAGCGTGTCATGATCTCGTCCTCGGCAAAGTCCTCAGTGACGTCCATGGCCATGGTTGGTTGATGATCATCGGCTTCCTGGTGATCAGCAATCAAAGTGCTTTGGTCATAGGTCTTGCCACGGATCTGACGCTGTCCAGTCATTGCATGAAAGAAAGAAGCTTCCAACATCCGAATGGAGGCAGCCACCTTTGCGATAGTCAACTTCCCAGAGTTCGCTGCATCCACCTCCATGAGCACCCTTTTCTTATCTTCAGGGCTAAGCTGCGATCCACGCAGCGTCACATAAGGTTCTAAATCTTCCAGTTTGATGTCGCGGGCTCGGAGTTCTGCCCACATGATATCGGCACGAGCAAGGTAGCTGTCGGCCGTTTCATCAGCCTTTTGCGTGCACTTAAATAAGGCACGTTCAGCATACTCATACCTCTTTTCGAGGTTTATTTGTCCCCAGACACCTCCGAGGATTTCCACCAACCTTTGGATAGATTTTGTGTCATTGCCTGTGACCTCTGACCGATGTAGTTGCAGCTTCAAGAAGGCGCTACCAGAACATCCTAAAATGAGGCGGGTTCCAAGCTCTGTGTGTTTCCCAGGTGGCCAAGCTGCGAGAAGCAGCTGTACCTTCTGACCATACACCAAGACATCATCCTTGGCTGGATCAAACGTCGGCACAAGCTGTGCCAACTGGTTGGGAACCAAAGACTGCTCCGAAGTTGATGAAGAGGTCGATGTCGTCAACGTCGGACCTCCTCCTGGTTCCATCGATGAATGCCTCCCTGGAACTGCAGTGAAAAGACTGCAGCTCCGCTACCAATGTGAATCCCAAACGCTCACACCAGCAGCAAACCCAAAACTGCGAAAAGGCCTTTTTCCCAAGACCTCACCGATCACAGCTCAGATCGCCTTCCAATGGCGATAGTGGCCTAAAAGAGCCTGCAACTCCAAAGTGAGCCCCAGGCTCAATTGAAAGGACGCCTCGTCCAAATGCAGTTGGCTATGGCACCAAATCCACTACCCTCCCACCGCTGAAAGGGGCTCCCAGAGCCGTGGTGCTAACGGAAGTGAAATCTATTGAGGAACTGATACTGAAAGAAGTGACTGCAACGATGTACCAATCACAATATACATATATGTAGATACAGTGTGTATATATATATATATAGAGATGTATGGCAAGAACCAGTCATGGGTGATGAAACACCTTCACATTTTACAACTGACAGCATAGAAAACGTGAAGACTTTCTTCTGAAAAATTCGTCCTTCCTTTTTGGGGTGTCTTTGAGAGGGCGTTTGTTCTTAGAAAGGGAATGTTCAACCACAATCCAAGATATTGGAACCCTCATCATCTTGTTTGGGGAATTTCTACAGGGCAGCATCTTGGCTTCATACCTTCTGCCCAGCGGAGAAGCCACGGATCTGCTGGTTGCAGCACATCTCCTTTCGCGGCTTGAAACAGGAAAGAAAACCCACCATGTAAACGGGAAACTCCTCATGGATCTTTTGATAATTTCCATACTTCAACTGTAGACATGTGAGGAAAAATGTGGTGAGGTTTGCTGGTGAAGCCGGCACACTCAGAAGCAAATGGTTAAGTTGCACTCACACCAACCAGCCCAGTGGATCTTCATGATCAACTGAACTCATCTTGGAAAAGGCCACGGAAGGGTCCACTCACTCCCGTTTGCATGGCTAGAAGCTATGACTGGAGATACAGGTTTGCCCAAGATCAAAATACATAAAACATTCTGCTCCACCATTTTGTCTCCCGACCTGCAGCCTTCTGTTTGTCATCAAACACTGACTACCGAGAAATCAGATGACTTCAAGGTGCCCGTTGTGAGCTGCTCTCAACCAAACATTGGGCAACTTCAAAGTAACAGTGGGCAGCTGCTATGAATAGAGCCGTTGTTCCGTCATCTGTGTGGTTGCTTGCTCTTCGTTGGCACCAGACTCGGTCAGAAATCGGACAATTTCCAGGTGATCACACGCTGCTGCAGCGAAAGGAAACGTTGCTCTGTCATCTGTCCTTGCTTGGTCTTTGTGGACTCGGCCAGAAATCCGGCAACTTCCTTTTCCCACTGGCAGCTGCTGCACATAAAGCAATTGTTCCATGCTCTGTCCTTGCTTTGGCACCAGACTCGGCCAAAAATCTGACAACTTCCAGGTGCCCACCGGCAGCTGCTGTACATAAAGGAGTTGTTCCGTCATCTGTCGTGCTTGGTCTTTGTTGGCACCGGATTCAACCAGAAATCGGACAACTTCCAAGTGCCCACTGGCAGCTGCAGCCAAAAGAGGCGTCTTTCCGTCATCTGTTGTGGCTTGGTCTTTGTTGGCACCGGATTCAACCAGAAATCGGACAACTTCCAAGTGCCCACTGGCAGCTGCTATGAATAGAGGCGTTGCGCCGTCAGCTGTCCTTGCTTGGTCTTTGTTGGTACTGGACTCAACCAGAAATCGGATAACTTCCAAGAACCCCTGGGCAGCTGCTATGAATAGAGGCGTTGCGCCGTCAGCTGTCCTTGCTTGGTCTTTGTTCGCACCAGACTCAACCAGAAATTGGACGACTTCCAAGTGCCCACTGGCAGCTGCTATGAATAGAGGCGTTGCGCCGTCAGCGGTCCTTGCTTGGTCTTTGTTGGCACCAGACTCAACCAGAAATTGGACAACTTCCAAGTGCCCACTGACAGCTGCCATGAATAGAGGCGTTGTTCCGTCATCTGTCTCTGCTTGGTCTTTGTTGGCACCAGATTCAACCAGGAATCGGACAACTTCCAAGTGCCCCTGGGCAGCTGCTATGAATAGCGATGTTGTTCCGTCTTCTGCGTTTGCTTGGTCTTTGTTGGCACCGGATTCAATCAGAAATCGGACAACTTCCAGGTGCCCACCAGCAGCTGCACCATGAAGAGGCGCATCTGTGCCGTAGTCTTGGTCGGCCCCTGCTTCAAGCAGTAGACATACACATTCAAAACTTCCGAAGTAGGCTGCTGCAAACAATGGGGTCACCTGATTTGCATCTTCAAAATTGGGTTTTCGTGGCTGGTTCAGGTGCTGCTCAAGCAGTTTGTCATCATTTTTCTCGCATGCCGAAATGATTTCTTGTTTTTGCTCCACATCAGCAGGCACAAACGGCAAGATCAGCACCCGTACAACTTGCTGGGCCAAGGGTTGATCGTCATTTAGTGGGGAATCATTGTCTTGGAAAAGCCGTAGTCTGAATCGCGTGAGGCCCATCTGTTGTGCCAAGAACTGTTTAAAGGCCTTCACTGAGGTATTTGCAAAGTCCACATTTTCAAGACCAGGAACTATTTCACCACTCCCGGCATATAATACTTTTGGCATCCAGGGAGGAGCACTCCTCTCAGCCGTTCCAAAGTCTGAATATCAAATTGAACGTAAATAAATAATATACTAGTATATACTAGTTGGTGGTTTCAACCCATTTGAAAAAATATTAGTCAAATTAGATCATTTCCCCAAGTAGGGATGAAAATAAAAAATATTTGAAACCACCACCCAGTATAACTTGTTGAAACATCTTGAACCAAAAATGACTGAGAATTCAAAATCTTCAAGACAGAACTACCTGCACCCCAAAGTCCAGCCCGCTCATCGCATCTCAAGTTTGGTATATTTCCCAAACGAGGAGATGTCAAAGACAACTCCCCTCCGGAATCATTGTATAAATCCCAAAAGTCAGGTTGTTGTTGAATAAATTAGAGCTCAAACATCTTTGGAGATTATGACGCACAAACCTGAAAGAAGCTTTATTTGCCCAATGTGGCGTTGCCGTTGCTATAACATTTGTCCACATGGTAGATGTAGGTGAAGTACACTGGATAGTGAACTTACAAGAGTGGCACTATACACCACTTATGTCTTGAATAGATTTAGAGAGCCACATTAAGAGCCTCTAGTTGAGTTGAACAAATTTGGGAAAACATAAGTATGCCAACCCTGCAGGTTCAGAGAAAATCCTCAAATCCTCGCATACACTGATGTAGCTAGCCTACATCGAAAGTGGCCATCTGCTCATCATCCATGAACTGACAACTTGAAACTATCCAACACTTGACTGATCCAGAGTTGTCTTACAAGAAAAACCTCCCCATTTTGGATTCGCAGGCGTCTCTCCTCATCAATTCCGAAACCTTCGCAGTGCTTCACGATCTCTCCTTAGCTGCATTCTCTCCAGCAAACTTAGGATCGACACAGCCATTGATGGACACCATCCTGCAGCAATGAGGTTCATTAAAAAATCCAGCTCAATTTCATTCATTCTAGAGGATCAACAAAATACACTCAAATGCAATACCTCATCAATTTGCCGAACCTTTCCAAGTCCTCTTTTCAACAAACAACAACAACCAAAATGAACATGGACATGTCCCCCTTTTGTAGGGAGCCATTAAAAAAAAAAAACATCTTCCAACCATCCATTTCAGATTCCTCCGTTAGTTTGGGATACCCACCTCCCATCATCCTCCCACGTCCCGCCCCGGCGATTCGCCATGGCACGTCGGGTCAAAGGTCGTTGATCCAAACCTGCGGCCTTTGCAGCGATTCGCTCGTCACAAGCGATGACCACCTTGTCCAAGCCTCAGCAAGGGCAACGCAACAACAAACCGCTTGTGAATGATAGGAAAAACCGGCTGACTGCGGCTGACTTTTCTTTTTTGGTAGTTGGCGGTTTTGGGGTTGAAGCTGAAGTAGTTCAAAGTTTTTGGTGGACCGAGATTCAGATGATTTTGGATTGTTGGATTAGAGAGATCTGTTACTGGTATCATTTGGATGGGATATCTTGCAGCCATTTCATGGTTCAAGTTCATGCCTCAAGTCCGTGTGCTAGAAAAAACTCAGTAACGAAAAAGACATCGTTGTTTGCGGTGAAAGAGAAGCGAATCCGGCAGTTGTTTGCGTTACAGTCAATCCCCAAAAAGTGATTTTTTGTCAGGGAACCGTCCCATCAGGACAGTCTCCAATACCTGGGGAATATTCAAGACTGCCTTTGAATGCTCCAAGTTCAGTAGTTATGATTGGGAGGAGTTTCCCTGAGTGATCAGCTTTGTAGAGTTTGGTATCTTGGAGCCTCCAACAAATTTAAGAAAACGTTCTTTTCTCCCATGTTTTGTCTGCCCCAAATTGCATCAAAGTGGCCCATGTCTCTCAGAGTCTTCAGGGAGACCATAGTGTTCCTGATGGAAGCAACGAGCCGCTGAAACTATGAAGAGGCGGAGTCGTTGGTAAGATACATCTGATAAGAGTCATAATCTGTAAAAGCCATGAAGTCATGCACTTTTAGTGTCGCCGACATTTCTTTCGTTCTTACCAGCTTTTGAAATGTATATATAGCTATATATATACATATAGCTATGGCTTCAACTTCGTATCCCCTCATAAGTCACCACACCATTTGCTTCTACACTCTTGGGCATTTTCGGTGACGAATTTGAAACAATCCCTCCGATGTCATCATGTCCAAGTATCTGCTTGGGATCATCCAAGCCTTCCCATCGCACCTGCGACTCGGGGAAATTTCTATCCTTGAATGCTTAGATGGTGGAATGAGGGTATAGGAAAATGACCTACAGGAAAATCTACTTAAATGAAGTTGAGGGAGTATTCTATATGCATTCCAGAAAGGTTACTGTACAACGGTTGCGTATCTTTCAAAATCTGGTGCTGTTGTGGTGGTCCATGTCGAGCATCAAGGAAGGGATGCCCAGCACCATATGATCTCTGCTTCTTACCTATGGTTACAACTCAACTTTGGAGGTTTTGAGGAGCACCAAAAATTGGAACAAGTGGGCAAAAATGCCACAAAATCATGGTTTGAAACCTGGGATCCCAGTGAATATTTTTCCATATCCAATATGATCCAAATGTCAAACTTCACTAATGAAAAGGGGTTTCCCACGCATCATTTCCACATCAACTGCAGCTACAACGGACCATCAGTTGGACCAAATCCAACCCAAACGGTTGTTTTAGCACCTCATAGTAGAGCTGACTGCCTTGCTTGGAACGAGTCAGCAACTCGCCCACCGGGTTGCCATACTTGCCATGCCTCGGTTGAAAGATGGAAGAAATCCCTACGGGTTGGATGGTTCAGAAATCCGGAAGCATCAATTTGATATGTTAAATATATCCCCATTAAGTACAGGGCTTCATTCATGTCAGGTGGTTGTTTGGGATTTCTTCCATCAACAGTATTGATCATTGCACCAATCCAGGTTGTTTTAAAACTAAAGCACCATTAGGGAGTGCATCTCTGGCTGGGAATTGTGAACATATTGATAAAATCAATCTCTTGAAGTGGATCAACCACAAAGATGGCAAGATCGAAATGGCCATCTCACCAAAAACCAAGAACAATCTGATTGAACAATGAACACAGTTATCCCCTGAAACATTGAGTGCCGAGTCTTTATGGCCTGACAAACAAAAAAGATTGGGTTACCTTGGCAGCAAATGACCCAAGGGCTGCCTGGTGTCTTTGTCCAAGGTGCTTCTTGGCCAAGGTGGCTCGGCGTCCGGCCTCCTCATCGTCCTCTGGCTCAATCAAACGCTTCTGCAGCTCCTCATGTCATGTGGGGAATCTGGAAAGCACTATGGAATGGCTGAAGGAGGAACAAAAGGAGATATACATACATAAATATGTATATATATATATATAAATAAATATATATATATATAGATATGTGTAAGTGTATGAATATATAACTATATATATGCACCGGGACAGACGTAGTAATGGCAATCGTGGGGGGCCTTGTGAGTGATTCTGCAAATGCTAAGCAGCAGCATGTAGCCACAAGGCTTCTAAACACACAGCCTAAGTAGTCGGTGTTTTCATGCTTGGTGAACAAGGATCTCCAGTTTATGGCATTGGAAGTCTCCAAAATGGAAGTTTCTTCATCCCAAAAACCCACAGCTTCGGAGGTTGAGGAGGGATTTCCATTGCTCTGTTTTTGTTCGATTGCGCAGTTTGTAGCATCACCAACAATGGAAAAAAACACACATGCAGCAGATTGGTCATCCTCATCGTAGCCATTCTTGAAGCGCTGAGTGATGTAGTTCAGAGGAGAGGTATCCTGAGTTCAAGGCGACATCGAGGACAGCCATGCCACTGTCAAACAAGGCATGAAAAATACATGGTGCCCAAATTCCACACACTTCTCTTTTCGCGATTCATTTATTTTGAGGCTATTTGAAGCTAATCTTGAGACATCCCTATATACTACAACAACATGAATCATGATGGTTTGAATGCAGCACCTTGGAGATTCTTGTTTTTCAAGTATGTAGCCGAGGTACAAAGTATGGACCAAGGGTCTTCAAGTGATCCTGCTTCATGTAGGCAACCTGCAAAACCAGTGGTAACCAGCATAGCATGGCTATTGGGTTTTGGTAGGCAAAGGTTAAAAACCTCGGTTTTAAACACATCTCTTTTCATGATGTTTACATTGATTAGTCTCCCCCCATGTTTCATCCAAACTTATCTGGTTTCCCACATCACCTAGTTATTTGTGTTCCTCAAATACCATTGCCCATCATTTTTGGTCATCAAAAAGAAACATCTCAAAGCCTCCCCTCTCCCACATCCAAGACACTCGAAGATTGCAGTGGCGAATGATCTCGCCCAGCTTTCCATCCTGGATACACAGGACAGCATCCAGCTACGAAAAAATGGAGGTTGTGTATGAGGATACTCCTACCGTTTTTACCAATTAAAATCAATTAAAGGTAGCAAGACCAACCAACGACCCAAACGGCCAACGACCCAAAAGCCTTGTTCTCTGTGGGGTTCATCTCGGAGCAAATGAGAGTCATCAGCGTGGATTTCCCGCAACCGTTGCGGCCGCAGATCCTTGGAGTGGTGAAAGGATCAAATGGCAACCCCCACACCGATATGTTAGAGATTTGACAACAACGACATGTTATGCACCGAAACTTGAGAATAGGTTCATGCCATCTGGCGGGGGATAGAGCTCACCCTCTAAACTCAAACACCATCTGGGATGACATCGGCACATGTTCTCGCTCTGTGGCCCAGAAAACCATCTTGCACTACTGATGGGAACAAAATCCAGGAACCCACGCTTGACCTCTGTGAAAATATCCAGCTATCAACTTATCAACTATCACAAATGTCATGTTGCAAAAACTTTTCCGAAGTCATTGAGTTGCCTCTGGAAGAGTCAAACTTAAACTTCTTTGGTTGGTGTATTCGGTGATGTTTTCTCGTTACTCAATATCTTGAATGCAGTTCATCCCAATTCCCATCCCGAAAATCGACGCCTTTACAACTTGAACCAGTCAGCAAGGACCGGTCTTCTATCAACCATGAAATTTGCTCATTTAGATTCTCTTTCCGAATCATCTCTTGACGGGGTGTATGTTGCTTTCTTGTATCTCATTCAGGTTTTCTTTCATCCCGTTTCCACGAGACCAAGAAACGCCACTCGAGATCCCAAGGAGAGCTTGCCAGCAACATCGGAGATGAGATTATCCTTGTCCTTCCAGATTTCACACTTCGAGATGTCAAAATGAATCCACGGCTTCTTGCAACAACTTCTTGGTAATATCTATCCTTGTAGTGAATCACACAAAGAGATAATGTGTGAACAGTGTACGATATCATAGTATAACCTTCCTTTTAAAAGAAATCAGTCCTGAACTGACGTGTGGTATCTTATCCCCAACCGAATGCACTATTCCATGAGCATTGAGGAAAAGAATCGAATTCCACGTTGGTGGGTAGGTTGGGGTTGGTGTCTCAGCAGGCCATTTTCGCAATTTTGGTGAGCCTTAGACTCGTTTCTGCTTGAATGATCCAAGAAATACAACTGTTGATGGTAGTCCAATCCGACAATAGCAAAACTACCGATGATTCATCAACTCATGGGATTGAAACGACCCATCAACATCCATCTGGGCTTTCCAGCCTTGCCGTAGCGGAAGGAGAGGTTCTTGAACTCAATCACAGCCTCACACGGCTGAATGCAGGGTCTTGGGAAGTCCTTGAAACAATGTGTTTGTGTATATTGTGACAATTGATATCTGATATCACTATCATATATTATTCATGTATATCATATTATTTGTGTATATATATATATATTCATAGATGCGTGTATATATATCATATGAGTCAAAGAGACATGCATATGCAACTTATAAATATATATATATATATATAATTAGTAAAAATACATCTCACACACATGGGTTTTGTTCTTCAATCTGTTTTGGTTCCTCAACCACTTCCGGGTTCCTTGGGCCAAATTTCTCCCGGGTCTCCAAGTTTGAGACCATGAACCCGATGATCAATTAAAGAATTATAACTCCACCATTCGAATCATGTCACCTGATTTCACCTCCTTTCAACCAGGATCTATTCCATGACTGGTAGGAATCTATGGGTGCCAAAATCGACGTGAAGAGATAGTCAAGATTCAAACGAGATGTCGATCCCCAGGAAAGAAGATGTTCCAAAAGACAGGGGGGCTCAAGTTTCAAGTTGAAATCAGAGTGAAGTTGAAAAGAAACATGTTTCCCGACAGTCAAGCTGAGTTTTCATATCATACCCACTTCACCCATATCGACACCTTGCTGCTGGACTTCACACCCTCCACAGAGCCAGGAATTGGGAAGCTGATCCTCGGTGGAGTTGAAAGAGAAGATGCGCTTAGGAATCTAGGATACCCTCCCAAGCTCCTTAGGTCGCCTGGAATCATTTTTGGTTGCAGCCTCTCGAAAAATGTCCACAACTCAAAAACTGCCGGCTGAATGATTTTGACCCAGAGGTGTACCAAGGTGCTTGGGAGGACCAGCAATCGGGGCTTGCACAGCAATCTTCTTCTCTTCAGATCCCTCTTCACCTTCTTCCTCCTATCAGACATGGTATTTTCACGACCGATCTGTACATTGTCAGATCTGGCTTTGAAGTCTTAGCAACGCAGCCCTAATTCTTAATTTTGTCATTTCCTGGTTGTTTTGTCATCACGTTTTTTTTTGCAATTCTTCCACAAGGCCAAATCTTCGATTGGGCGATTTTTTTGCACTCTTCCATTTGGCGATTCTTGGCTTAGTTTTTGCCCTTCCAACAGAGTCGACAACGGAAACATCAGTAGAAATTGATGAATCGTGATAGTGGATGTTATCTTCGAAAAGTGAGCCATCAACTGTAACTCCTACTGACCAACTGCAACAAAACAGTACGTATGAGCATCTTGAAAATGAACATCACTCAGGTTCATCCGACGTACCTTCTGCAGAGTTTCTTTCCACTGATGGAAAATAAAGTTGCAACATCATGATTTTTCTCCCCTATCATCCCCTATCACCTATCTGATTTTAAAGTACGAGAATATGTACTTCACCAACTTGAATCAATGGCACGGAATGGATCCCATTCCAACCCCACTTTTTGGGGCATGTTTGACTTTTTCGGGGCTTATCCATTTTTGTCACCTTAACTGTTCACCAGGGTCCCAAAATCAAAACCGGCATCCCGTTTCTTCACCCCGGTGCCTCATCCATGTTCAAGTTTCCGCTCAACAAGGCTTCGATATCATCCGCCTTGATACCCTTGGCCATGACAAAGGCATCGAAGTTTCCTTCCTTTCACACGAAGCCGAGCCGAGTAAACAAAGTTCCAGGTCAAATGGGATGGGAGTAAGGATTGGGGTGGAAAATTGTATAAATCAATCAAAAAGATGGAAAACAAAACAAATGGTTCATGTTGTTTGAACAAACACTTGCTGATTCTATCTATAAAGCTACCAGGGCAAGTAGAAGGACCTAGAAGCACTATTGAGTATCCAAGATAACATTTACCTATCATCACAGGAAATGGAAAGTTGATTTTTGAGAAAACCTAGACTACAGGAGGAATCAACAGAATCCGAGACGAACATCTTCTTAGCCTTTCCATTTCACTAGAATAATTATCCAATCATTGCTGGTGCCAAGTTCTGGTGAACTTGGACCGAAGTGGCAGGTTAGGTTTGCCAAAGGATCCAAAATACCAGTTGGGATGCGTACCCCATTTCAGTCACCACCAGGATGACATCCCGTGTTTCTCTCCCTCACATTCCCCCTTTCAATTTTCATGACTTGAAAAGTTACTGGGAAATTGCACGTACAAATTTCATCACTAGATACCTTGGTGCTTAGCGCCACCACCACTGTTGTCTTTCCTTTTTTCGATTCGAGGCATGACCAACCTCAACCAACAAACCATTTACGGAAAAAAAGATCCCTTTCCAGAATAATGAAGAAGAGCCAAACATCAACATAATCAAAAACATAATCAACAACATCAACAACAACAACAACAACAACATCATCATCATCATCATCATCATCATCATCATCATCATCATCATCATCATCCCTTGTTTGTTGGATTCCTTAAACGCAAGCAGCGGTTAGCGCATTTGCAAACAAGCGGCTGTGTAGACCAGGTTCTTGTCCTTGTAAGAAATGATGTCCTCGGATACGCAATGATCTAGGCCAATTCACTTGCAAAAGAATCGGGGGAATGATCATCCTCTCAATCACGCAGTTGGCTGACATAGCGAGAGTCCTTTTGAAAATCGTCTTCATGTCAGCTTTTTGGTAGAGTCCGACTCTTTGCCACCAAAGATACAGTGCAAATCTTGTTCAAGAACTTTGGTTCGTGCGAGATGACCTCAGCATCCAGCACTTCCCTCATGTCTGGAAGGCTATGACATCACATTAAAACATCGTGGGGGTTTTGACGATAATATGTTTGCTTAAGATGGATTCCAAAAAATGTATATCATATTTTGCCAACCTGAAATGAAGTCATTATTTAGTGCTACAACCAAATAAACATCTCGGTGATGCCAGGTGAGGAACCAACCGCCACAAAGACTCCCCTGTTGGTCAACTTTCAGCTCACCTGTTGGTTTGAAGGTATCTTAATGAAGAATATATCATTAAACATATGTACAGGAGGATCAAGATTAGTTGTATGTTGAATGATCCTCCTATGTACAGTATATAACCCCAATCAAATTGTGAGTTACACAGTTACAGCTCTTTCGGGATTTAAAGAAAACATGACTTGAGTTTCCCACCATGACTGAAGACTTGGTCAGTTGCAACAAGAAGTCGGCCAACCAATCGACGGATTCCTACAGAGAGGAATCATCGGCACAAAAAAACAATGCTCTAAACCTGAGGGGGCCTGTGGCAAACAAGAACCGGCCCCTTGATCATTGCATGAGATTTGAATGAAGGGATGTTGATCAAAGGCGGTCTGCTGGCAAGCCGAGGGTGAAGTAAGAATGAGAAAAAAGATGCATGATACGTATTGAGACGAAGAAGTCTCATAGGGTCAGACAGGATTTCAAAAGTAGACATATAAATGCTAGTTTGCATCATACATATATGATAATTAATACATGTATACGGTATACGTATTACATATTAATAAGACGCGATGATAATAAGAAGGCAAGTCAGAATGATATGGAAGAATAAACATCAACCCACAATCTGCAAGAGATCTCTTCTGTATAAAGGCCGAAGAACAGTGGAAACCTATGACCCACCATCTCGCCATCCTGCCATCCCACCATCCTGGTCCAAGTGGTTCGTAGGCTCATCCAACAGGACGATGTCAGCATGTTTCAACATAGACCTGTGTGGCACGTGCATATGCCACATGAGTTTGGCAGGAAACACCAAAGCTTACTAGGACGAGACCACCACTGAATTTTCTTCAGAATCAACTGACGACTGATTCCTGAAAAGGTGTTATCATATCATCATATCTATTCATATCTCATATCTTTCCATCTATATAACCAGCAATAATCTGACAATTTTCCATCTGTAGTCCGGTTGGTGGTTGAACCAACCCATCTTGAAAAATATTATATCGTCAAAATGGGAATCTTCATCTTCAATCTTCCCCCAAATAATTTTCGGGGTGAAAAAAAAAACAAAAATATTTGGGAAAACCAGCCACCACCCGACTGGTGGGTTGGTTGGGTTGCTTGGGGTTTTTCCCAGGGGCTTCCCCTGCTGAGTTGGTTGGACACAGCCAAGGTCAAGCGCATGCGCCAGCCGGTGGACAACTCGGCCACGGGCACCTCAAACCTGCATGGGAAAATTTGGTATCAACAAAAAACCATGGAAAAAGCCATCAATGAAAACAATGTATAATGTATCTGTCAAAAATCTCTGGAAACAAACCATGGAAAATGTTCAATATTTTTTCTTTTTCATTTGATTTCGTATGATGATTTGGATACTACATTTTGCATTCAGTTGATGAATTTTCCAGTTTCTCTTGGAGAGAAAAGGCTCAGGATTAATGTTACCATTCCAGGAACCCCGATATTTTATGGTAAATATGTCGCTGAATTTTGTTTATAACTAGACAACCCATCACCTTCCCCACATCAAGCATTCATCCCAACAAGCATTCATCCCTCTAGAGCTCGATCCTTGCTATCATTTGGAGCCCCTGTTCACCGCGAAATTTCACCTGGGCTTCCCCACATCTTTTCAGGAAATCCCACTTTTCTCAAGTTATCAGCTGAGGCATCGGTCACACCCTGCTCCAAGGCTTTCTTCTGGACCTCAGCTTGGCGGCATTGGGGTGATGAATCTCAACCCTTCTGTTGTGCTTGTAAGAAAAGAAGGAAAAGCAGTCGTCTTTATTGACACTGGGGATCAGGGGATGGAATTTCGACTCTTATTTGTTGTTTTTGTGGTATCCCCACTGAAGCATCTTGTGTGTTTTGGCGAGGGGCAGGGCAAGAAAGGATAGAAGAAGCTCTGTCACTTAGCAATTTCGATGTTTGGTTCGGGGAACTTCAATGGTCCTTGAAGTTAAAGGTGGCTTCAGGCACATTGATGTTGAGGCATGGGGCAACAACTGTCAAATGAACGGCATTTTCAACCTCAACAAAAACACGTCTCTTCAAAGGGGCTTGCACTAACTCCATCCTGGTGGATGCTATCAGATCCTAGGAATCTTTCGGAAAGCCTCGACCAAACAGAACCTGGGAAAGGTGGCGCCCTTCAAAAAGAAATCACCCGCATCAATCGGGACATCACTCCCAAAGAATGCACATCGGGAAATCACTCCCAAAGGCCATGTGACATATTCCAAAGCATTCAGGCTGCTCTTGCTCATCTCACCTATCAAAAAGGCAAACTGCTTCAGTAATGATGGGTTTTTTCCTTATTTGGTACACCCCGGAAAGATTAAGATGGAACCTGAGAATACACCCCTGAAAAGGAAAATCACCTTCCAAACCATCATTTTCAGGTTCTATGTTAATCTTTCCGGGAGTATCTGAATCAAGCAATTGAGCTTCGATACCTTCCAAGGATTGAGAACTCTCCCAAGATTGGTGTCAAAGTTGGAAATGGATGTAGCATGAGTTTTAAATGACCCCAACGTCACCCATGTTGGTCATGTCTTTTTACAATCGTAAAACTCCTGAGATGGGGAATGCAATCGTCAGCATTGAAGACACAATCCCGGAAGATCAGCGAAATTGCGGGCAATAAATTTTTGATAGCTGTTGATGCCTGAAGTCCTCCACAAGTTGATAGGCATCATTACAAGTCGTGCAGAATTTCAGCCATCCACAGTAACATAATTGTGTATCATCCCAATACTGTGCCGCAGTGGCATTGTTGGGTCTGGCCTGTGAAAAATTACTTCTCATAGCAAGTGAATGGCAAATTTTGTTTGTAGTTACAACTTTTCACATGTCAGACCATCCAGCCTAGCTTGGAGTCATCCACATGCACACATCGAAGATGAGTTGGCATTCCAACAATACGGCCAGCAACAATCTCCTGGTGAACGAACGAAACAAAAACATGCTGGTCAAATCAGCATAATTCAACCATCTGAGATCATTCATGATCTGGTTCTGAGGCGGAAGGCATGAGGTTTACTTCATGATACTTCTTCGACATCAATATCTGCAATATTTACTTCACCCATCAATCAAAGGAATCCTCCTGCAACCTTCATCTCAAGGAAAATGGACATGTAATATGTAATATCATGTCATCCATTATGGCAAGTTCAAGATCCATCAAAACCATTTTCCCCCCATATCTGTTTTTGTCCTTCATCAGGGTCGTCTTCCCCGCACCTCAAGGTGTGCTGGATGTGGAGCCCAAAAAACTGATTGGCGGGTTCTCCCAAAATGAGGGGGCCTGAAATATGTTTCCAACGGTTGGTGTTATGGTTTCCTCCCCCCAAAAGAATATACACTGGAGTCAAATTCCTTGGAGGCCAAAAAATCGGGAGCTGAAACCACAAAATCTTGGAGATCTTGAACAAAATGGATGTTCATATGGTACAAATCTGCAACCATGTAGATTCTTGAATTCGTTTCCAAAAGACTGCTTTCCGAGAGGACATCTTTGGCCCGTAAGAAGAATCAGAACTGGTCCTACGTCTGTCCAATCTAAAATCCGAGATGTTTTGTACACATCTTCAAGCTTGCAAAATGAAACTCAAAAGCAATGAATTTGGAGAATCTAAGCCGAATCAGCCCAAAGTGACTCTAATCTTCCGCTTTCCGCTCTTTGTAGTTCGTTTGTCCCTCCCCTTGTTCTTCCCTGTGAAGGCCACTGGGCTCCCCCGACCGTTGTGGCCCACCACACCATAGCGGCGGTTGGCCTTCATTTCCAACACAGTGTCCTTCAACAAGAGCTTTCCAGCACCATACATCCTTGGAAGGTCAACATGCTAAAAACCCAACTTGCAGAATGAGATGTGCTCAGGTAGTTTTCACCCCAAAAAATGACGTGGGTTTACCCGGCAGGTGCAAACAATCAAAGGAGCAGCCAGGTTGGCGTCAGGGATTATTGTTGTGATGCCCGAGTGAAACTCGCAACCCAAACGCTTTGGCTGCCCTTTGACTTCCCCAGGGGATTGTTACAAAACCTTACACAAGGTTTGCCAACCATGATTGCTAACAGGGATAGAAGTTGGATGATGGCTCAAAGGAGCACCTGCTTTCCAGAGATTTCTTGAAAAACCAGCTCTGCGGAGCTGAACCATCTGAATTGCAATTGACCTCCTACCCATGCGTCCGTTTTCCAGCAATGTTTCAGGTTGGCACCTTTCCAAAAAGGAAACTCGTCTTTCCAAGGCCCAGCTGTTTCAGGTATAAAATCCACTCGCTGGTTGTTTAAGATGGGTGACTTGTGACTTAGGGTAACATGGGCACATCCGGTACATCATGTTTTTCTCTGAGGCATCCAAGGCACAACAGCATGTTCTCCACCCTCAACAGGGTCTCTTTGTCATGACCCTCGTTGTGTTGACGTTCAAACTCTTCGCCCAGGACGTCGCGGCAAAGGGCCTGGAGCACTGGAGTTGGGGGTCTACAGGGCCACCAAATTTTGGATGGGAATTGGTGAGGCCTTTTGCAGATGATGATGATGATCCATGATGATCCATGATGATCCATGATGATCCATGATGATCCATGATGATCCATGATGATCCATGATGATCCATGATGATCCATGATGATCCATGATGATCCATGATGATCCATGATGATCCATGATGATCCATGATGATCCATGATGATCCATGATGATCCATGATGATCCATGATGATCCATGATGATCCATGATGATCCATGATGATCCATGATGATCCATGATGATCCATGATGATCCATGATGATGATGATGATGATGATGATGATGATGATGATGATGATGATGATGATGATGATGATGATGATGATGATGTTTATGAAAACACATAATTAGATAGATACAGATACAAATGAATAGATGGCGCCTACTGTCTTGAATCTTTGTCAATAGAACACATACACAATACAGGATGTTTATCAATTGTCTTCCCCAAAACCCTGCCAAAATCTCCCAAACCCACGAGATCTGCCAATTGACCAGCGCGAAATCTGTAAATCAAATGACGATTCTCACCATATTCATCCATATTCACATTCCGGACCCTATGAAAAACGGTCACAAGGAATTCTATCATCTGCATTGGGTAAGTCATGGAGAAATGATCAAGAATTTGAAACATCCATAATCCATAGATTCATGTACAGCAACTGCTGCTCTGGTTGTTGCAAGACCTTTAAAAAAAGGGAGTCCTTGGGCGCCCAAGTCCCAACACCTTTCGGTTCCTGGGGTTCCCTCATGGCACCTTCCAAAAAAACAGCTTTCCGTCCCCGTTTTTCGCATGATGCTGGATGGCAATAGCAGATCCCTATGGATCCTATAAATTCCGATCTGACACATCAAATCGGCGGAAGCAAATCGAGAATCCGATCAGCCACCCATCCTGGATTGAAACAACGTTATCAATCTTCCTTTGGTGAATTCCGAGTAAGTCACCTACTGTCTATGATTTTGACTGAATAAGAACGTTGGGGAGAGGGGGTGGTCCAATTTGAATGGTCAGGCATTGATCACAAATGAAAAGTGTGGGTAAATAAGGCTTCCCAACTGACGTAGTCATGATGATCTTATGAATGATTGCGGGACAATGGTGGTACCACCATAGAGGGTATGGGGTCATCTTGAAGGAGTCGAACCTTCTTGTGGCTATCCATCTTCAGGCTGAGGATTCTCATCAAACAAAAGAAAACTTCGAGCATTCTGCCATGAACACCTGCTGCAAAAGACTTGCTGTTGATGGAAGAAGCTCTTCCACCAGTTTTTGTGGATCCCACTTTCTCAGGTTTCATACTCACATCAGGTGGTACAGGAGTTTCTTTCATCACCAGATAAGTGTTTTTCGCAACCTTGATGAGAATCTCATCTAATCTACTCCAATGGTTGCGGCTTTTGCATTCAGCCCGGTGGGACTTTGCCCTCAACAAGCTGGACACTCTCTTGTAGTGCATTCGTTAAGTCTCATTGCCTCATCGGGTTGATATGACACAGATGGTAGGTGTCAGGTGTCGTAAAATTGCGGGTATCCAAATGTTTCGTGTCCCTTCATTCAGACTTGGTGATTTGAAAGTTGTCCACCATCATTTATCGAGACAATAGATTCCATAGATCTGATTGTCTTCACAACTCATGCTCCAAATCTGTGCAACTCAAAAAAACTACACAACACCAGCCATTCCTATTTACCTGATATCTTTGGAACCTCATCTGTTACCAGCCCACAGTTTCTTTCCAATACTTCCAGTACCCGGGTAAATTTGCAAGGGTTTATTTTCACCAGCTAAGAGATTCAACCCGACAACTGGGTCCACCCAGAATCAACTCCAAAAACATCGTCCAGCCTCAGAGTGAACCGCACAGGGTTTGCACACTAGATTTGGGGGCTCGAGGGCATCCTGACAACACATCTGGGCAAAGCCAGGCTTCGAGGAGCCAGAGGCAGACAATCGCAACTTCATACACCAGTCCCGCTCGCCCACCATACATATTCACAAAAAAAATGTCTTTTTTACAATAAATAATTCCAAAAATTTCACAAATAAATTCTAGGATAAATTCTAATCAAAACTATCCTAGAATTTATGGTTCAATATCATCACAGATTGCTTACAAATTATTTTTGCGTTTCTTTCTTAAAATGTGTTTTGCCAAATTGCATTTTCTAACTGTACATTTGCAAACTTCGCATTCTATTTCAATTTGACTATATGTTTTCCTGTGATCTTTTCTGGCGTCCTTTTGTTCTTCATAATATGTTTTCAAAATATTCAAGTCCTTTCTCTCTATGTCGTTGATGCTACTCTTTCTCTTTGTCCAAGCATCTTATACAATAATTCCTATCTTCATAAAACAAATCAGCATCCTTTGTAGCATTACACCTTTTACCGTATCTTTTCTCCATATAATATATACTAGTCATCCCTTTAAGTCTATATATACATACCCAAGGTGTATGAAGTGGGGGCGTTAGCCTCATAGAATAATAATACTCATAAATTTATCATACATTTTATGTAATATTATGCAAATGAACTTGTCGAGAATGATGCACATAGAAAAACATTATTCCTAAATCTTAACCATAAATTTTACACATAAGTTTTAGGATGATATTTATTCAAGATTACCCATAGAACCATTGGAAAAGAGTTCCCTGAACCATGGGGAAAAAAATCACTTGAACCATTGGAAAAAATCCCAATTGCTACTTGGAAAAATCCTGCACTGGGACTTGGTAAAATCTCCAACCTGGGACTTGGGAAAATCCCCAACCGCCTAACTGCAAAATTAGGTCTAGGCTACTACCTCAACTTAGGTCTGAGGTGAAAAGTGAGGTTGTAAAATCGTTTGCTGCGGCATCCACCAGCCCTTGATCTCTTCGTGTCCTGGAGCCCTTGGTAGATTTGGGTTCCACTTCACTTCCATCGCTACCAGTGGTTTGTGACAAGGTGCCAACTACCTCTGTCGCAGTTCGGACCCGTTCCTGAGACGGGGGGAAATGACTCACTTCCATGGAATCTATTGGGAAGGAGGAGCCCTAGAGGATCTTGGCCGCGAGCATAGAACCCACACAGGGTTGAAGAGGCGATGGCTCCCAAGAGTTATGATTCCTTTCATAAAGTTCGGTTCCGGTTCAGATGCGACCGGCATTTTCCTGAAGGTAGTACTTCGGCTCGTTCATTGCTCAAGATTTGGTTAGTATGCTCAGAAAAGGTTTTACAAAAAACAAATGGCACATGAGATCCATGATTGATCCTCACTATCCATGACATGATGGCGCATGGTCCATGGTCTTCAAAAAACACAACTTGGCTTGCACAGCATCAACATTCGGAAGGTCCCAGGTCGATGATTTCGAGGCTTGGGACCATGTGGGATTCCGACCCTCGAGAAATGAAAGTAGTGCAAATGTGTAAATGTAGGTAACTCCTTGTGCAAAGTCAAGTTTGATGCACAAACTTGTATTTGATGAGAAAAGTAGTGTGAACCAATAGATTGATCATGATATGCATCTTGTTGCGCAGGTTTTCATTCCACCCCCTGCAACCAACTTCCAAATGGCTCCGAAACATGGGGTGTATGAGAACAAAGATCCTTAACCATCACTAGATTTTTCACCATAGTCAAAGTTCAGGAATCAAATATATAGTGGGTAAACATGCTTTTTCTTGCCAAATTGTTGGGGGTTTCCAGGAGATCCTGTTGGTTTGGAACTCGCCCATCCTTCACCGAGAGAAATTTGATCCACGACTCCATTTCTATATCCGTGTCGGAACCCGATTCCTCCGAGTCAGTGGTAGGTTCGGGAGGTACGATGTACTGCAGATCTTGCCGTGGTTTCTGCTGAGAGACCAACTGGAAGTAAGGCGCGACCTTGCAATGGGTATTTCTACAGTTTCTGCTACGGAAAACCACAATAAGTGTCCCAGATTTTGTCCATGTCAATGAAAGTGGTTCTCGGTGGGCAAAATCTCGTGCGGAATCCCTGCTATTTGATGTTGTTCCATTCACAGCATCCATGCGTTTACTGTATATTCATTTGTACATATTATACATTCTTCTCATACATCTACGACTCATGTCAATGGGAGAAACTTGCTAGTATCCTGACTTCTGATCCACCAGAGGTTTGTCTCAATCAGTATGACCCTCATCCCTTAAGGCAAGAAGACTCTACACCTTCAATACTTGATCCAAGTGACGTAGTTCCGGGTGAGCCTTTGCTGCGAGAAAGGGGAGGAATCATCTGATCCCCTGGGCCTTTTTTCGTATGTGAGAAGTGAGAAGTAGAGTTTATTCAAATTATCAACTTATATCATCCTTCTGCCTGCTTTGGAATTTGGAAAGGTGTTCGAAACTAGCTCCTGCAGAAACAAATGTTTGCAAGCTTGTTGTGCTCAGAAGCTTTTGCTGCGGGTAACAAGATTGTACAAGTACTTTTCCAGAATCATGAAAACTTGTAGAATACTACGGGGCAAGCTTTCGAAAGTTGTTTTTTACTACCAAATCTACAAAAAAAACAGCCTTTTGAGGGTCAGATCTTAGTTGCATTCATCGTTGTTCCAGCATCAATCTTCGTTTATCTCCAGCTGTTCTGGCCATCTGTAGGGTTTTTGGTGGAATAACTGCATGACAACACAGGCACTACAATGAATGAATTGGATCATTAGATGATGTTGTGATATCATAGGATGCTTCTTGTGGAGCAATCCTTCCTATGTTAGCATCCACACTTGACCGCTGCACCAAGCGACAGGTAGAAGGAATACACCGCCGTGGTCAACGCAATGGTCTGAGAACTGACGTTGCCATGCGGAATATTGGCCTGTAACTCCATGACAATCAGGATGCCAAAGACCTTCCAAGAACTTCCAGGTGAATAAAAAAAGGCCAAAGAGGAGATGGCTTTGGCAAAGTTTCACGGTTCCAAGAAAAGAAACCTCAAAAGTCATCTGGGATTCAGACCTCAGCAATTTTTCTGCGACGTATATATACATGTATGTATATTATCGACCTTTCCAAGGAATCAAGGGATGCTATGCAGCAAAGCACTGCTGTTGTGCAAAGGTCCATGCCCTTTAACCTGTTTTGTTTCATTTTTTTTAAAATCCGGCCCGCTTTCCAAACATTGTCATTAGATTTTTTGGTCCTATAAAACTGATGTCAAAGGGTTTTTGGGGGGTCGGGACTGACTTCTCCAGCTCACTGGCACCCTTTCGAAGACGCCTGTGTATGCAGCAATGCTGCCAGGCCAGTTGACATGGCAGCAGCTGTGCAGATGTAAACGTATTGCCCACCTGAAACGGTAGCTTCCAAACAAAAGAAGGCAGATATTTTTGGAGGAAAAAAAAACGTGTTTCCAAAAGAACTTGTTCGTTTCCTCAGACTATGTTTCGATTGATTCATGAAACTTGGCAGGGCTGACTGGCAGGTGGACCTTGTCCGATGTTCATGCGTCATTCTTGAGGCTTATTTCTTGATCGTGGGCTCATTGCCCACGTCACAACAACAACAACAACAACAACAACAACAACAACAACAACAACAACAACAAGGAGAAAAAGAAGAAAAAGAAGAAAAACAAGAAAAAGAAGAAGGAGGTCGGCCGGACAAAGACAAAAAAAAATATACACCAACGAACAAGAATGAACGCATTCCATCTGGATGAGTTGGATACCTACAGGCCACACCTAACATCGCCACCCATTCAGATGCGCCCAAGGCTGAACCCATCGCACCACTGGCGAAGATGATGGGATAAATAGGACCTCCAACAAAGCCAGCTCCTTCGCACATGCCTTAGCTTGGCAGCCCAAGAAAAAAAAACGATTCCAACACCCCCAAAACACTTGTTGTAAAAAAAGACACTTGCCCCCCTGCCAAAACAAAAAGAGTTTCAAACTTCCCTGTGTTTATGTGTCTGTCCTGAATGTAACCCTCAACAGTCGAAGGACTCCAAACAAAAAAAAACACCAGGTATCACACTCCAAGATGCTGATCATGACAAGTTTCACCAAGCCTAAACCAAACATTTCCCAACCTGGGTGGTCCAGGCGCGTGATATGGAGGTAAAGCTATATCTCATAGAAAATCGATATGAATCCATACAGGACTTGCATCTTGCCAAGAAGGAAAAAAAACAACGAGTTTGTTGTGTATATATATATATATATGTTTTGTAGTTTTGTTGTACTGTATAATTTCTTGGTGGTCCAGCATGAAAAACTGCCCTGCTTCATGATGTTCCTGGGAGAACTGTGGTGTCTGGGGGGCCCAGTCGATTCACAGATCGATACCCCGAACGGAGCCCACCTGACATGGAAACTCCTGGATGGGCGACAATGGCATCTTTGTAAATCAGCTTCTCGTAGAGATACCTGGGATGACGACTGCTGGGATTCCAGCTGTTGTTGGTGATATGATATTAGTGTGTTTTTTGTTCGGGACTCTCAACCACAACACCAACAGAAACAAAAAAGTGCCAACACAACCAGGACCAAAAAACAGTTCATCAGCAGCTTTGTGACCAACAAAATGACTTCGACACGCCTTCCTAAAAATGGCCGAGAAACGGTAATTTCACAGGCTGGCAGTCCGGAAAGATCTCGGCACCCTGGGAAACACCAATCAGATCCGGAAAGATCTTGAAAGTTGGATCATCACAAAACATCCAATGTAGATTCGAGGGATGTGCTTGAAAAACTCAAAAAAGTCTTCCTCATCCGAAAAAATTAGTCTTGGAGTTGCACCTTATGACTGGAATTTGTTGGCAGTTTTGAGATGCAGTTCGAGGGATAGAATGACCCCCCCTTACCCCGATCTGCAAAAATCTGTGTGCTTAAGCGGAACAACATCTTTCATTAACCTGAGTCTGGACGAAGTCAAATTCATCGGTTTGTTTGGTTTGGCAGTGCTGTTGCAAGCAGTGTTCATCCACAAAATCCGATAGATCTACCTTTGAGTAACAAAATGGCAACAAGTATCATACGTCAAAAAAGAACACCCCAAATTCAGAGTGCAGTTGTAGAAGCTTGGGGATTCATCATTACCACATTTGCTGCAGCAGCTGCACTCTTGCAGGAAAGATTTCACTCGGGTCCAGGCAAGCTCACCCCAAACTCGTATGCGCTGAAGTTTAAATACCAGTAAGACAGTTGACCCCGTTTCAGTCTTTTATTCCCTGTTCTGGTGATGGAGTGTCGTGTGTGGAACTAAAGCAAGTTGCGAGGCTAAAAGAAGAAAATGTTCCATGCTCAGGCTAGATGCAAAAGAACAGCCACGTGTTAACACGACTTGTAGTTGGTCTTCTCCCCACCAAAGAGCACTTGGATACAAGAAGGACATAGCAGCATTGGCAGCGCCCACTATGGCTAGCAGTGCGCTATAGCGCAAGGCTTTCCATCTGTGCAAATGCTTGATATGTTTGATGTGTTCAAAGAGTGGATGCCATCCTCGGATCGACAGAGATTTCACCCAAGTCGTTGTCCCTTCAACCAGCAAGATTTTTCTGATCTTTTCCATTCTTGGCCTCGATTTTGATCTGATTGATTGTAGGCCATCTTTATGTTCTTTTCGTGCATTCCAAGTGTGGCACAGATCCATCTTTATCCCCTACAACATGTATACGTATACATACTGTATAAATATAGAGAAAGAGATCGACCTTGTACTTGAGATTGCCCGTGAAACATGAGTAGGAACACGGTCGTTTCCTTGTACACACATTGAAATGATGATAGATGGATGATCCACGCATCTATGATATAAGAAACATGTCAAGAAATGATCAAAAACAATCCCAAAAACATGTGCACATGTGTGACCATATAAACACACGGATTTCGCTGTCCCAAAATTTTGAAGCACACCCGAATCTGTTTGTTTCTTCTCACCCAAACCTCCATAAAACAGTGAACCAACGAACAGTAGAGGCACCTCTCATCAATGTCACCAGCAAGTATGAGGTGAGTCCTCCTACAATACCAGCTAGAATTCCCATCGCCGTTGCGCCCATGCCAAACTGTGTGGCCATCTCAACCTGCATCTCTCAATAATTGGCTCTCAAGGGTTGGCTCCAAATTGCCGGCCCCCCACAAAAAAACAGTTGACTTCTCCAATTTATCATCATTTCCCAAGGGTTTTTGGTCAATTCTTGAGATAATAAAATAGCTTCTTCAAAGAAATCAGGTTTCTGGTTTGGTAACCCCAGTTGAAAAAATATGGCCAATTGCCCGAAGTTTCAAATATTCACCTTGCCTGGTATGGAACATCGCCGCCAGGAAACCAAAAACGACTGTTGCCTCGGAAAAATCCACCACTTCGGCCCATTTGGATGAAGAGAAGGAATTGTGAGTGATGATCGTTAATGAAAAACGATGATGAATTTGAATGGTGACTTCTCGTTTGTTAATGTGAAAAAATGATATTACTGCTTCTTGGTGTAAGTGTAAACCGCTTTAGGTTGCAGTCTCATGACTTTTCGAATTTGAACTTCACTTGATTTTGTGTTTGGTGAAACATTCCACTCAAAACCTTCCGCTATGCTATTTGGGTGGCAACAAAAAGGGATTCTGTGTGCAGGCGTTCTTAAAAATTGAAAAATCATCAAAAAAACAACTACACCCCCGAAAACTAACGGCTAGATACCCAAAATGATGGTTTGGAAGAGGTGGCTCCGGCTTTAAACATGGCCATTTTGGATATGTTAAATTTTCGGGGGGTATATAAAAATGCGTCACTTTCCATTTGACAAGTGTCCCAAAAGCTGCTGGGGATTCCAAATGCAATGGCCCACGATTGTTCCCACCACTCCTGCCACCACACAAGCTGAATAGGCTTCCAAGGCAAACTCTGCTCCATCCATGTGCGGGATTTCAATGGCAAAAAACCTGGCAAATTGGGGTTGAAATTCTTGCCCCCTTGGTTTTATTTTCATCGTTTTCTCGTTTTAAAGGCATGCTAAAAAAGGAACCAGGAGCTTCAGAAACCCAAAGAAGCTTCCCAATTTTCATTTAACTCCCTTCCTCATCCCTTCAATCTGTTTTCTCTCCTCGTGTTTCCAAGAAACGCACTGGCCAAAGGCAGGCCAAAGAAAGCTGCTAGGCCACCAGCACCCCCAGCCAGGGCCGCAATGCGCAACACGTGCACGGAAGGGTTCAACACCCTCTTGACCAAGGCCACATAGACCACTGAGGGCATGATAATCACCACAGGTTCCGGACCTACTGAAGCACCTCCAAAAGCTGTAAGCAGGGACAAAATGACCTCAGGTCGCTGGATGATTGATGATGGCAAGGACAAAATAACGAAGAAGACGTTGTTGGAGCAACTAGCAATTTCAAGTTTTCTGGGTCGGATCAACAAACAGCAACAAACACGTGGTGATAGGTTTCTCTCAACCAGGATACCAATCCCAAGACCCATGGCCCACACGGGGCACTGCCATTGGGACCATGCAGCTCCTTCACCCATACATTCATGTTGAATACGGCATCTTCGGGCATATAGGCACGGCCAAAGCCCACGATGGCGCCAAAGAAAGCGCCCCAAATCCAGGTCAGGTTGAGAAGACTGAAAGCTGCCTGTTCCAGGCGAACAATTCGTACAGCCTTTCGTTTACTGGATTAGGTCAGAAGACTGGAACGACGAAGAAATAAACCACTTGGTACAAACGAATCTGCAAACTTCAACTTGCTTCTTGCTTCAATCAACATGACAAATCCAAAATCCAAGATCTTTCTTCAACTGCTATGTAGTTGTACATCACCCCCAACAACAACAGATAGGTGATGAGGGTGCCCAAGAACCTCATCGCTCCAGCCAGCAGCATACAAGGCTGCAGGGAGCTTTGTCCAGATGAGACGCAAACATATTTCGAGGATCTCCTCGAGGGCGATAGCCCAGGAGAAAACATACATCTTATCCATGGACATGTCACACACCCAAAGATGTCTTCGAAAGCTTTGCATCCACTTGCGGTGGAACCCGAATGAGTCCGACAAAACCAAATATATCTAAAAAAAAAGGTGCACAATTAGTTGATCTCCCCCCCAAAAAAAAAACACCTTTCAAGCAGGTGAAGAGCAATTACCAGATTTCAAACTCAAAAGAATGGTGAAGTATTACTAGAGCACCGAGACTTGGTCTGGGAAACTCGGGTTTCACTGGGTTCATGGTTTCGTCGTGCTTGACCCCCCCAAAAAAAATATGTAAAAATCAAGCTTGCATGGACCTTGTTTCCATGAACTTACGGAAAACGCAACTGAAATGTGTCCAAAACTTGAAAGCTCATTTGTAATGATCCTATTCTTTCTTCGCCCAAGGTGGTACTTCCTAGCTACTTTCCCACTTCCCAGTCATTTTGGTCTTTCCAATGACTGGGAAGCATGAAATAGGAACTAATCAAATTCGGAGCTTCTCTTCATCTCCCCCAAACCCATCCCCTTACCTTTGGAAGGCTGGCCTTACTCATACCCCCATCTGATCACACCTTGTAGAGCTTCACCAAAAGACCCGAGCTGATTCCCGCAAAGACACCCAGCAGCGTCAGCGAATAATAGGAAAGATCCAAGTTCATGGCGAGGGCCGTGACACGACAACACAAAAAAAGGCAACAAAAAAAGATGTGTGTATTGAAGGTGCATGACTTTTTTTAAGATTCTGTTTATCATTTCTCAAGGGTTCCCATTATGTATATATATATATATACATATATTGATCATTTGGTGCAGATAATCTGAGTCTGCCACAAGACTGCTGGGAAAACAAGGGACCAGGTCTGGCTTTTTAGTTTTCTTTGGATGTAACCAGGTTCTTTAGCTTTGTGAGAGGTGGAAGGAGAAGGAGCTCAGCTGGAAATATCTGGAAAAAAGCTATGATGGATGCAGTGAAGCACAAAAGCGTTTTCTAAGAAGATGTGATCTTTCAATAGGTGTTTACCGTGTGAGTAGATAGATGACATGTACTTAATGCTCGTGTGTGCATTTGAATGTACATACATGTTGAGACTTAGTTTCCATCTTTGAACACCACTTCTAGGCACGTGATAAGGCGACATTTGGTACGACTGTGTACGAAAAAACAAAATTCCAGAGCCAGCCCCTTATCGCATTAGAATGCATTAGATTGCTCTACGGCACTTACAGCATGATTTCCATCAATGCGAAGTCTTGCTGGCATGTTCTTTGGGAAGACAGTTCAAGAGTGGGACAAAGAACCGAAGAGTTCGATTCTTTCTGCAATGTGTTCCCTTCGCTACTAAAGTCATCTATTGCCTACAGCAATGTTTGTTTGACAAAGGGTTTGATGTACCTAATTGCGCTGGCGCAGGAATGTCGGTCCCTCCATGTTGGGGAAATTCCATGTTTTTCCATGTCACCTTTTTCAGCCAAAAGTCTACGGTTTTCCATTGGTTTAGCACAAAAAAACTCTATACATAACATGATGCCAGAGGATGAAGAAAAGGCTATCTTCAACCAATAACGCCCCCCACGAAACATCTGTGGGACCAACTCCAGCAAACTGCTGACAGCGAAAAATGACCTAAAAAATGAACCCGGCCTCGACATTCTCCGGCAAAGACTTCAAGAAGTCCTCGACCTGTGAAGAAAGATGCTATGCCAGGAGCAAGGAGTGGCAAGGAGTGGATAAGATTCCCTCAGTGGAAATTGAGACCCAACATGGTAAACACCACCAGAACCGTGAGCACCTGTTCCTTGCAGCACTGGCAAATCTGCTGCAGAGCCAATTGAAGCTCCTCAAGCAAATGTGACGGGCAACGGATCCACGTGTTGTAAAGGTCAAGGTGATGAAAGAAGGGAATGTTACTGATGTTGTTTGAAAAGTTTGCATACCCAGAACCACATCTCAAAAGACAAAACACACAAGAATCTTGATAAAAAGTTTGAGGCGACAGTGAAAAAAAACTGACAGTGCCGATTGGAAAAAAATGACATGTGTCGATAAGCTTGCTTGGAAATTGCAAGTTGAGACATCCTCATGGCAACTGGTGGTGCTGAAATGAATAAGGTGAGCATTTTCTTTGTTTCAGTGATGCAAAACATGGCCATCAACACCTTCTTGCTGCACTTGGCCCAATGGGACAATGGATCAAATCGCCGGCCTCAACAACCTTTGACCCTGGCAGCTTCTTCTTGTGACCCTCACGGATGATGCTTTCAGAGACCGACAAGATGTGTGTCTTCAACTCACCTCAGCCAAAAACGACGTTTGTTGAAGACAATGATCCTCTAAGGTGATCGACCTGGAGAAAAAGATGGATGTGGTGATACTGTTGATGGAAGAAATCCTGCACCACCTGGGATGTATAAACCTTGTAAACAATGGGATGAGCTACCTATCAACTGGTGCAGGATTTCTTCCATCAACAGTAGCACTCCGATGTAACGCACGAATCCATATCCCACAGCAAAACCCAAAACTGCATCGATTTCAATGGTGTATGCACTAGCTGACCCCCCCGACCTCCCTGCCCTTGATTATCTGACCCTCCCTCACCGGCCCCCGACCCAGAAGAGTTCCAAAGGTCGCGTGTTTGTTCCAGAAGGCTTCCACCTTCTTCACCATCTGGCAATCCTGGCATGGCATCTACCAACGGGTTGAAGGTGGATGATTTTGATGTTGAAGGTGGATGACTCAGATGGATTTGATGTTGGCAGTACTGTCCCTAGATTTGTTAACGTTTCATCTTTAAGTGCAACTACCATGTGAATTGTCAATTAGTTCCACTACTTGTGATATTTATATATATATACATACATATAGCCAGATCTGAATTTCTTCTTTGGGAAAGATTCACCCCACAGAAACAAACAAATGTCTAGTCCAATAGAAACCTCCAGTCCCTCACGATTCATTAGCACCTCCTTGGTGTCTGCCTCATCAGCTTCGCTCACGGAGAAGCTACCTGGTGGTAGTGTTTTCAAGTGGAAGACAGAACATCATCCCTGAAGGATGGACCTCCGATGTGTATGTATATATACAAAAATTCGTGTGTACATATTTATTCCATGTATAAACATGTGTATATATATATATATATATGTATATGATATCCAAGTCTACCCAATAATTGGGCCCCAGACCCAATGCCTTTAAATGGACTTTTTTCATCCATGATGTAAACGTGGAATCCATCCACTGGTGCAGGATTGGGTCCATCAAGAGTCAATATCTATATACAAAACGAATGGGGAGTCCGAAAGATGCCCGTTTGAGTTGGTATTCCTGCACCCGTGTTCTACGTGCCATGATCTGTTAAACGAAGGATGAATTTTGCGCATGTTAGCATTTGGACCGTGCCAAACTTGTGCATCAATCAAAGGAGTGAAGAGATGCGTTGCGCGGTGAAAAATGGGCCACTTGGCATCCATATTGGTATGCAGATACCCTCGGAACGTTTCATCTTCCCGTCGCATAACTTCCGTCAACTCTTCAATTGGAGCAGTGTGCCAGTTCCATTAATGAAGCATGACAATGGTTGGACATAGCATGACATAGCTATACTGGTTGAAAATTTGAGCTACGCCAATGCTATTAAGATTTTGCTGCAATCTTCAAATCCCGAGTTGGAAGATCGTCAATAACATATATCCTCCCAACATCAACTCATTTGGAAACTCCAAAGTTGTTTCCAAATCTTATACCCATGCCTGATGCAATCTGTGCAGCTTCTTCGTTAATGGACTTGGCAACATCAAAGACGAACTCGTTGGTCGTGGCCTTTGACTTGAAAAGTGAGGGTCTCACATTGTGAAGGGATGTGACAACAGGTGTGAGAGCTTTTGGAAGATAGCAATTTCGTAAACAAAGCTCGGCGCTGAAGGTTGCATCTTTTTCGAAAACTCGGAAACAGCTGAAACAGCCAAAAACTGGAAAAAACACATGTGAATTCCCCTAGTAGATGGCTTAGAAATGTGTGGTTTTTGGGGGTTCAAACTGTGTTTTTGCGAAAGTACCAGCTGCCCCCCCAAAAAGAAACAACTCGTCTCCAGGTCTCCCGAATTTCAGTGGAGAATGCCATTGTTTTGGAGAGATGGGTGCGTTCCCTCATCTGGAATTCTATCATCGATTAATCTAGCAATTCCCGACCGAACTGTTTTTTTTCAACTTCTCCTCTTGAATAGATTTTGGTGAGATCAAAATGAACAATGGTGATCAAAACAAAAAAAACTTGAAGAGCAATGGGAAAGAGAAGAAAGACCTTTAGAATATCTCATCTCTCAAATTATGTTGCCTTAAGGAACCTTGAGCCCAAATACGAAATGAACCACACATCCACTGCTCCCCATGGGGCCCAGGTCTGCCTCAACTTCCTCGCTGACTTCTTCCAGATCCCCGGCCTCGCCATAGGATCAAAGGATGTCTTCAAAGATGTTGGAGGAGGGTTTTCATGCACTTGGATTTGGGTTGATTAAACTCCGACGATTTCAAAACCACTTTGACACTGCATGTTTTTGTTGGACAAAAACATGAGTGCAAAAACCAACCCGCCTTCACCAACTCGGCCAGGGCATCCTTGGCCACCTTCTGCAAACCTGGACCCATGGATCCTGTGGCAACGGACAATGTTGTCTTGATTGATTAGAAGGGGTTTGTTGATGGTCAATGGATGGTCAATGGTTTACTATTTTGAACTTGGTGAATGGTTGGAGTTTTTTTTTTGTTTTGGTTTTTTGAACTACCGACTACAATCAACCATCATTGAGTTCAGAGACAATTTCAAGAAACAGGACTGAAACGGTTCAAACGGGTGATCTTGCTCAGCGCCCTGCCAGTTGCTCATTAGTTTTGACCACTTTGTCTGAAAACTATATAGTCACCTAATTTGTTCAAGGTGCTCATCACTAAGCAACACCCAAAGATTAAAGACAGTTGCACACGTCAACAAACGAATATAACTTGTTCAAAAGACTAAGTGTTTAGTAGTTTAAGCCCGAATAAACACTCACTAATAAACACTTAGTGAGATTGCAACTTGCAGTGATAAATGGATGGTTTACATTCTCAAAGTCTTCACATCGCTATTTAAAAGAACACCTCTATAGGCTGGCCAAATCTTCATCTGTCCAAAGTTTGCACCAAGATAAAACCCCCGTTCTGAAAACATATAACTCCACCTTTCTACGATGCTAACTACACATCACTACATACGTCCACCACAAGTGTTTTATGGGAATCGTCTTCAGTGAAGCCCGGTGAAATTGTATGGTCCAAAAATCATCTTCAGGGCAGTGAGCAAGCAAGAATTACCATCTGCAGCTCATCTGGAAAATTGATTTATGTCAAGTGGGTCACAAGCCATTCTTCGCCTTGATCACAAGCTCTTGGACCATTTGACAAGAAGTATTGTTCTACATATCCAACCGAAAGAACAAATAAAGAGATATCCATACTAATCACTGCAAAGGTTCAACAACCCAAAGTTCAGGCCTCTTGACAGAAGTTTGTTGCACGTTGAGCTTGTGGCAAGTTGCCCAAACAAACGTTAACTTCCCGGTTGCCTTTGTTCCTATGGATCATCTCGCCTGCACGCCACTTCATGAAACTCTGAGACAACTCCTGCACGATGGTCTTCCTTAGAATTGTAAGCCGGGGAAAATTGGCATAATCTGGATGAACAAAAGCTATGTACAGCACATGGGAAGGAGACAAAATCCTGACTGTTTAAGGACTGTGTATATATATGATCACATAATCTATATGCCATGTGGATATGGATATGTGTCGGCATGTATTTAAGAAAGCTCTATATTTATATGTAGCTGTACACAAAAATGAATCTACTGTAGATGTAGCATGTAGAAGCGTATGTGGATTTCAAGGAGATGCTGATTTTACACTCAATACATGTATAAGTATGACTATGTGACTATGTGTATATATCTTAATGCATGCACACATTCATAGGCAAAGATGGCATATATGTTGCCAGCCTGATTTCTTCAAACTTTAAGCCTATTGTAATCTTGGCAACTTTCCAAAGTAAACTTCAAATATGTCTTGAGGTTGTACACCACCCTCAGTGACACCAACAGCTCCTTCACCTAGACAACCATAACTTGAGGAACATCCTAAAATGACAGAGTACACAATGGGAAATGATGTGAGTTCTCTACATGTGACGGTCATCCAAGCACACTAGAAATTTTATTTCTAGATGCATAAGCAAGTATGTACATATATGTATTGTGTTATATAGATAAATATATATATATATACATATATTGTATTGCATACATATTATATGTACACATTGAAAAAATGTAGTCGCATATCTACATCCATTTTGACGTTTGCATCACATCAAGCAGTTCGAAATGGTTTTTCTCCCAGCGATTTCTGCCACCACATCAATTGGGTTCCTTTCAAACAGCTTGGCTGACTTGGATTTAAAACTGTTCCAAGTCGGGTTTTGAAATAAAAATCCTACTGCATCAACATGAACTGCAACATCCTGTACGAAATCAGCCATTCGCAAACACAATCTTTCTTGAGAATCGCAAGTTTGTGTCCATTTCAAATGATAGGTTTGTTCCACACCAGGGCCACCTTATCCAGCCGTCGTCAAATCGATATGTTTCCCCAAACCACAAGAAAAACTGAAGCACTGAAGCATTGTGAACTTCCCTCCAAAAAAAAACACCCTTGAAATTCATACATTAACAACATAGATACCAAACATGGCCATACTTTAAAAGGGAGTCACCTATATGTAAATCATCATTTTGGGACCCTCCAGCCGTTAGTTTTCGGGGTTTTCGGGTCGTTGGAAGTGACACCTGACAGCCAAGTCGCTGCATCTTTGGGGATCCACCAGAGGTCTTCCTTGGGCCGCAGGTGGGTCATGGCTCATCACTCATGATATGGGAGAAAACTTATTATACACCCTAAAAAATGTGGGGGAAATCTGCTATATTATCTGACACCATCACATAAGTATACTGTATGTGTTCTCGTATAATTCTGAAACTGCCCAACTCACTTGTTTGACCAATACTGGTTTCATTACCTTTCCTTCCAGCTAGCAATAGGTTCAACGACCTTGAGGTCTTACCCTCCGCTGGAGATAGTTGATTCTGCATCC
Organism: Breviolum minutum Mf 1.05b.01; assembly: GCA_000507305.1. Classification (NCBI taxonomy): domain Eukaryota; class Dinophyceae; order Suessiales; family Symbiodiniaceae; genus Breviolum; species Breviolum minutum. The sequence continues at coordinate 80,356 of DF240425.1, forward strand.
ACATCATCTCGACCATCTTTGTAGCAAAATGGAAATGCGGGTCTTAAAGACAGCAGGGCCCTGAGATTTCTGAGTAACACTTCAATCTTTTTTTGTTGGGTTTTTTCCCCCACCACGCGAAATCAGACCATGCTGCCGTTGTTTTCTTTCGTTCCTTCACCTGGGTGTCCCCTGCCACACATTGCTAGCCACGCGCTTCACAGCCGCATCAGGATCGTTACGTCCCACAAAGGCCAGGATCAGAATACGCAAACGAGTGGCCTTCACAGACTCGGATGATAGGGGTACTGCAGCTAAGGGTGAATCGCTCGATCGCTTCAAATCCCGGCCCACCCGTGGTTTTTCAATGTGATATAAGGTAGCGTCTTGGCCTCTCAAACATGCTGAGTAAGACATTATGCCTTTGAGGCAAAATCTCAAAATTTAGCAACCAACTTCCAAAGTCTTGTGTCCGGAAGCTGCAAAAATTGAAACGTGCCAAAACTTCCAGACGGTTTTTGGTCTCATGAAGGTGACAAAACTGCCACTGTTTGCCAGCTTTTTTGCTGGGTGACTGCTTAAGAGTTGTCCGCTCTCGCACATTCGTCTCAAGTCAAGGCGCCAGTTAGTAGTCCAGTCTTAAGAGTTGTCCACTCAGGTAAAAACGGCTATATAGGTTTAGAAGTGCTTTTCTGAGTGACTGCTTCAGAGTTGTCCACTCAGGTAAAAACGGTTTAGATAGCCGAGCAATCAAATTCAACGTCCTGCAAACCTTCTTTGTGTACTTCAATTTGTTGCATCAGCACAACATTGTTTAACCAAATGGGAATTGGTGCAAGCCAATTCTGCCAAAAGCTAACCGTTTGCTTTTGCACCTCATTGAAATGATTCTGGTAGCATGTCTTGGATGACCGCTGTGAAAAGATGGAAGGGGAGGTCATGCACATTCCAATCGTCCCAATACAATAGGTATAGTATCCTGAATCCTTCCAACCGCATTCAAGCTTCCAGGTGTCTTTGAATGTACCCGAGGAAAAAGGGCAGTCAGTGCATTGCCCATAAATTGGCAGACAGCATGTCTGATTTCCATTGTTCTCTTCGTGTTCCTCCAGAGCGGCCAGTCGGGATTGCAAAGCATAGGTGGCAAATTCATAGACCCGCAGAGCATAACATCCGGATACCATCTGCAACACATAGCGATCTCCTTCTGTGCGGTATTTCAAAGAACCCAAAATGTTGGTCATCACACTGATGTGCAATGATGCGGACTGGGATAAGTATGCTCCGGCAGTGGTTTTGATGGCACGGCCTGTCATAAAGAGTTTGATGTCACCAAGCATTGCATGATTCACTTCCATGAGGCTATCAAACATCCGGTCCCTGGTTTGGTTTGACATCTCCTTTACGGTGCAGTTGGGGTACCTTGGAGTTGCTTACAACTTTTGTCTGAAAAAATGATTGTTTTGTAATCATACTAATCCCAACAAACAGCCTTTTAGAAATGCAACAAAAATAAAAAGATTACCAGAAGTTCGCAAAGCCAGGCTACAGTTCTGAGTTCTTGTATGCCGTTGCATTCAAGGCCCACAATCTGGTCTGATATCCATCAATGGTAGCTTTCCAGATCTCTTCAAAGGCTTCATCAAGCTGATCGCTTACAAACTCCTGCACGAAAGGCTTCACCTGTTCCCACACACACAACGACCCCAATCCTTGCTGGCGGCATAGGTGCATGGATTCACTGGAAGCCCACCCGCACTTGGAAAGAAGGCACTGATGAAAGAGCCTATGAAGGCGAAGGCAATGTTACCCTTCAAACCAATCAGTTTAGCATCCTTCAGAATCTCCTTCAAAGTATCTACTGAAGCCTTTGCCACAGCCTTGCCTGTTTCATTCCATACTTTGCTCCAGGATTCTCCTTTTCATATTCTGCCACATTCGTGGTGCACTCACCTGGGTCGCTACACTCATCTCCATCGCTCGGGACACATGGGAAACCTTCATCTCCTCATCGTCGTCGTCATCGTCATCCTCCACCTCTAGCGCCTCCCCTGAGGTGTCCGATGTCAGCTCCAGAGATTTTCCATTGCAAACATCTTGCAACTGCCCCAAGATCTCAGAGATTTCGGAGTACGACACGGGCCAATGATGGGACAACATCGTGGCCAAAGAGCAAGCGGTCTTTCGTGCCACACAGCCCATGTCTTCTGTGTCACAGTCAGCAAGCTCTTCCAAAGCTTCTGGAAGTTCTGCCGATTCTTCTGGCTCGCTGGCATGAACCTGCAACCAGGCGGTATCATCACATTCCTCATCGCTGGATGACGCATACACATTTGGCCACAACGCCACCAGCAAGAAGCACTGAAAGGCCCACAATGCCATGCCGTGGAGGCCGTGAAGGAGCACGAGGAGGTTCCAATGACCTCTCTACGCCCCAATCACAAATCCACGACTGAAATGCTTGGGGTCTTTGCAAATTTGCATTAAAGAGCCAAAATGATGAAGAAAAACGTAATCATCCGTTTTGCAGCTAGTCACTGCGATGTCCTGTTGGAAGTTTGTGAGGTTTGAATACTCTGTATATATACACATGGTATGTATATACATATTTTTCATTATTTTTCAATATACGTGTTTTAGGAACATGTTTTTATGACTGTTTTGGGGGGAGAGAATATAGTGTGTAGGTCATTGAAACCACAAAAAGTCCAAAAATGTCACACATCTCAGCCACATCTCAGGGTGCCTTGTTGGAGCATTCGTCGCAGGTCAACAAATCTTGGCCAAACCTGGCGAGAAGTTGAGTTTCAAAAAACATAGTGGCTGGGGGTGTACTCCCTTAACATAAAAGATTCTGGTCAGCCCAAATTGCAACTCAGTCTGACTATATATATATAATGGTTGTTAGAGTACATGATCTTTAGTGATATTGAATGGGGGGGTTGGGCCAGCACAGGTTTCACTCACACATCCGGCTGAACATGACCCAATTTGATGAACAACGCCACAAGTCATTTTGCCTGAGGGGTACTGCAGAAGACTGTCTTCCTAGTTCTCAATTACTCGAAAGATCCACTCAAGCTGACTGCTTTTGTACAAGGTTATGAGCATGGAGTATGGACTAATCATGATAACTCCATCAACTGATTTCAACGCTTGTTTTTTTTTTGGTGTTCGCTTTCGAATGCTAGAATGTATGCAGCAATCAGTTCGGATGCTCAGTTTCACAGGCCGCAACTGGGGCATACGTAAAAACTCATGGTTTTGTAGGCCAACTCGCCCGAGTTCTTGGTGGTACCGTATCAACATGCATCATTTTGGAACCCAACCATCTCAATCCTCTGTTGAAAACACTGCCGGCTAGAACTCATCACCCTCCGTTTCGGTTTGTGTTGCGTTTCGTGCACTTCTTGTGCTCCAGGATCTTCTCTGCAGTCTTCAACAAGAGTTGCATGGATTTCTCCCGTACCACCTGCAATCTATAGGATCCATTCATTTTCCGCAAAGGTGCTGATTCCCTCCAATGAAAACGAAACTAGCTTTTGATGCTGGAAATCGAGCCAAACACCAATTTTCCTGAGTGTAGGAGTGAAACATCAGGAAATCAGAGCTGAAAATCCATCCCTCAAGAACTAAAATTCTTGGGAAGTCTTCGACACACCCAGAGTCGGCCACAACGGTAGAAGTGACCCAACAACCAAGATCATGTTTAGGGAGGATTTCCCATGTAGACAACAATTCCAAAAAGGTATGCATTACCATCAAAGGTGTGTGGTAACTCAGTAATGACTCACTAACAATGACCCACTTTCCTGATGCTTTGCCTGCATTTGCTTCCAATCTTTGCAAGGCCTCAGGGAAGATTTCCATTCGGTGGACAAATCTCTGGCATACAAAATGGTGGTCAGAAGACTACTGTCCTTTTCAAATGCCATCCTTTTAGGGACTTCATTTGCGATAGTGTATGTGACCTTTTGTATCTGACGGGTTTTTTCACGGCGCATAGTTGCACAAAACACCAAACAAAATATACAGGAAAGGCCTGTGAAAAAAAACTGCACTGTTAGGATTGAATCTTTGCGATGTTGCAGAGCAAGATTCAACAAAGCACAATGATCCCAAGAGATCTTCCCAAAGGCAACACACCCAAAAACAACACCAGTTGCGATGTTGAAGCAAAGTTGAACTTGGTGCCCTCTTGGTGCTCCCAACTGCAAAGCTTTGGCATAAGCACCCTCAAAGGCAGACATCAACAGGTCAGGGCACCTCAAAGTGGACCCAACCCGACAAATTCATCACTTGGGATGAAGGTTGTCAAGGAAAAAACTTCCAAAATAGCCATTTAGTCACGGAAAAAGAAGGCTGAATATGGACTAATCAAAGGAAGTTTAGGTTGAGAAACTTCCGATATACGAACGACATCTCAGTAAAGTTAAGTCAAGTAGAGTAGAGTCAAGTAGAGTAGAGTCAAGTAGAGTAG